>CM076581.1:799108502-799284108 GCA_034641835.2 Pinus albicaulis
TAAGATGTGAGAAAAATCCAAACATGAGCTCTACCCCTTCATTATGGCCATTACCCTAGTTCTTATGGCTTCATGTATTCCCCATACATCATTAAGGAACCCATGCATGTCCCAGCCCTGTGCGAAATGAACTGCCCCACCTTAAGGGGGTAATAACTACTTACATCATACACAACATGTTCTCACCTCCTGCAACCCAAATGTTACTAAAATTGTATATTACAGAGCAATGAAACACATAAAATATGCGGAAACACAAACATAGTAAACATATAAAACCAAAGATTCAAAGATATATGTGATTCACCCAATTTGGGCTACATCCACCCCGAACATCCAATCCTTCCTTTCTATTATCTAGCAAAATAAAGAGACACAACCTACAATAGATCCGTTGTAATATCCTCTATTCTCTCTCACAATCTCCCTATCTTTTTCTCGCTCTGAGAATACACATACAATACACAGCCTCAATACAATACCCTCATACAAAACGAGGGGTTGCCTTCTAGGGAAAAAAACCCTAAATTAAACATAACTTCTACCGTCAGATCATCCACCTAATGAATGGCCCAGATTGACTAGAAATTATAATACTTTTACAAGGCAATTTTACATCTGTTTTCAGCTTTGGGGGCGTTGCCCCGAAAGCCCACGCCAGAGGGGGGCTCCATAAAGTTGCAGCTGCCCCCTGGACCCCCCAGGCAACGTTCAATTACAGGCGGCGTTACCGCCCTATTAAGAACAGGGGTCCAACGTTGTGATACAAAATAAAGAAGATAATTAGGCTCCACACCCAACACCCCAAGAATTATAATAAATAAAAATGAAAAAGTGAAAAAGGAAAATGAAGAAAAGTGGAAAAACAAAGGCGGGGTAACTCATGTACTACGATTTCTCCCTTATACATCTATAAACTCAAATATGTGGACATCCCTCATCATTACCACCCTTGAACCCATAACATTTGGCCTTGATACCCATGTGTCCCTATCCACTTTTTCATTATTCACATCACCCCTATCACCTGAAGGATGTACCTTGGAAATGTATTTCCCTTTAGCACTTGGGAACACCTAATAGGGTTGTTTATTAGCCACTCCTACCTAGGGAGGTAACACTATTACATGCTCAAAGCCCCAAATTTGGAATGGAAGCTCATTATGAATCCCATTTGTGCCCTTTATTAACAAGCTTGGTTCACTTAGATGCACTAATGAATTATTATACCTGATGGTGAGGAGACACATTAGATCTTATATGTAATTAGCAATTGGTTTCATCATGGGTTGGGAAACTTAAATAGAGCCCAAGCAAACCAAAGGATCATATTGACACTTGTAGGGGATCTGTTGAGATCCATGGGACTCCATCATGTGATATATAATTATTTCATCTCATGGGCACCCTTAGTGTGCTAAACAACTTGTTCGTTGCCCCACATTATTCACAATATAATGCACTTGGATCAACATTTCCCCAGTTGGTGTAGCAGTGTACACATGGTTTGGAAATTTATATAAGTCCCATAGAAGGTTTGCATCACCCTTGAGACATTGGAGGGCAAGCACCATCATTAATGCCCTCATTTGGAGCAGTTTACAAACTTATCTTTCACAAGGAGACCCATGAGACCAATATTTGTGCCCCAGAGCCACTTTGGAGCGCCACATGATGACTTACATGGAAAATAATGGGGAATCCCCTTGTGCATCATTTATGGAGCCCTCTGTCTCTCATTTTGGCACTTAGAGGACTCAATGTGGCCTTCCAACAACCTCACTTCATCATGGCGCCATCATTTTGGCCTACCATTGGATGGTTTATTCATAACTTTTTAAGCTACTTGGTGGGCTTGTCACTAAGGCTTCATTTTTGCACATTAAAATAATGTTAAGGGCTTTAGAATAGGAATTTGACCTCTAAAGGTATCATAGAAATAAAACTCTCTCTCATTGTGAGAGAGCATCACTATCACTTGGATTTCTCTTGTAAAAAGCATTCAGACTTCTATCTTAGACGAATTGGAAACTTTTTGATGCATTTCAATATATTTGGAAGCTAGAATTTTGTTCTTCTTAGAGCTACATCTTGGTTTATGGTTGTATATATCTCATTGTCATCTTGTAAGTTCTATTTTGTTGAATATTTCTCTTGGAATAATTTCTAATGTATGGAGCAATTGCAACTAGTTAATTCTCTAGTGCCCTAATTTGTTGAATATCATTATAAAAGATTATTTGGTTACAAATTGCACATGTCATTCATTGCATGAAAATTAGATGAATCTTCCCAATGGATGGAAATTTGTTTCTCTTCCATGAAAATCAACAAATATTGAGTAAGTAAATGTTGAATCATATTAGACTCCAAATCCCAAGAATTAGGCATTGTCCAAGAAAAACTGGTGATCAACCTTTCCTTCGATTTCTTTTCTCATCTCCAAAAATTCATCCCCTATTTCCTTAAACGTTTATCTAGGGAAACCATCAAAATTATTTGGATGAATTTTCAATTTTTTTTTGGATATAACTCTTCATTTGTCTCTCCTCTATAGGATCTCAAATTTTGGTGGAATTTCCACGATTATTTCTCCATAAATTTTTATGCCGTAGGTGTGCCCTAGAAGGGAAACCTAGTTAGTTTTCCTTGGATAAGGTGACCTTCTGAAGGGTCATATGAGCTTAGTATTCGGTGGAATAAATCGTAAGAGACCCTTTTCCCCTCTCTTACCTAGATGCAATAAATACCTTAGAAGAATTTCTTCCCATGTTTATCCCTAAAAACCCTATGTCTAGTGTAGGATTTTACTAGGTCTCTCAAGAAGAGTGAAATGCCTATTTGATGTGTCCAACTATTTCACAAAATTTTTGATATGTCCTATCTCACCTTTGGAGCCTTCATTTTAGGCGTACCTATCATTATTCCAAATTTTTAAGCCCTAGGTCTTCATCTCCATCCTAGGTCTTTCTTGGAGAGCCTTTAGCTTCCTTGAAGCATTGAATTGATTTTGTGCCTCTCCTTGAATGGGCTTAGTGGAATCATTTCACATAGAGATTATTTATCCTTCCATTTTCAAGTGATTTCCTTCATATCGAGACTCCTCCCATCGTTGAAAGTTTGTAAAGAGTAGGGGACATTGACTGAGGTGACAATGGGTCTTTGTCTCATTTTTTTCAGTTGGTATAGTAGTTATCCCATAGGTTTCCCTCCTAGGGACCTGCTATATTGTCTGGAAACATGTATATTTTATCATTTTCAAGAGGGAATCATACAATATTGGTGCCAAATATGTCTACCAATAGCGGTCCCAATATTATGAAGATAAGAGTCTCAAGCTTATGAATATAAGAGAGTATGAACTGATAACATGAAAACATGTGATACTAATGTTTATGATGATGAAAGAACTATGAAGATGTTGTAATTGTTTCATGCAACACATCATATTAAGAATTAGCACTATGGTTTGACAATTGATCAGATTGACGAATCTATTATTGTTGAAGAATGTAACCAGTGTCGGTGTTCATAACTGTATTTGAGTATATTTATCAAAAGAAAGAACAATAAATTTTATTATTTAAATAAATTGACTTATTAAATCATGGGTTTCATGCTTGGATCTGTTGGATGGTGTTGTTATTGATTTCAACCCATGGAGTTCATTGGGTTTGACTTTGACCCAAAACACCAGTCATTTATGTCAAATGGTTAATGAATGCTTCCTAATAATTGTCAGATTACACCAAGTTGGAATTTCCACTGTTGGATGGTTGAAAAACCAAGTCCTAGAGTTTGTGTTCCCTGGACTAAGGATGTATCCCGACATTTTTAGGGTTTTTGAAATGCCAAAACATGTAGTTTTACTTAGAAATCCATGTCATTGTATTCTCCTCGTCGATATATTTCCGGTGGTATGTGGCGCACCACATACATCCTCCTGGTTTGAGATAAATTTTCATTTGAAGTTGATAACCACAGTTGGTGGGCTAAAACCATGTAGGAGTGTGAATTGGCACATTGTCATTGGTTGAGGGCATCCAAAATTTACATAAGGGTTCCTTTTCATCCTTGGTAGAAGAATCATTTTATATTTTGACACCCATAAGACATATGTAAAAGCCAAACCTCTTAACTAAGGGATAAGTGGTTCTTTATTATGATGTAAGGTAATATATTATTAAAAATTTATTAAAAATTCAAGAAAATTCAAAATATCCTAAATATCCTTTAACGTCTAACTTAGAAGCCCTCACTAACCTAATAAATCTCTATAAAACGAAACCTTACCTCCTCCAAAATACATTCAACTTAACAAATATTTTTGACTTTGCTCTTAAATATTTAGCTAGCTTGAACTTGTCTCTAAAATTGTGCCGACTACCTGAGGAAGAGTAATTTGGACTTACAAGAAAAATCAACAAGTTCTTAAGGGCAAGGTTGGTTCTTTATTTGAGGAATTTGCTATAGATTCAAGGGATTTTTTGGACAAGGGTTTTGAATAAGGCTCAAATGATTTCTTATAGGACTTCAACCCTCTTCTAGGGAAAATTTTCACAACAACAAACCTAAATTTTTTGGCTATGAGGTAAATAGCTTTGTTCTAGGTTGACTTTTTGAATAATATCTTGGCCCTCTGTTAGGGCTTGTTTCATAAGTTTGCATGAACATTGGTCTAACTTGAATTTGTGTTATTTTTTTGCCTTGGTTCCTCTTAAGGCTAGTGTTTAGTCAATTTAATTTCTTAAATTTCTTACATAAATTATCAACCGAGGTTTGTAAACTGATAAAGTGTGGTGCACTGTATGTGCTTAGTTAACCTTCTTCTTACTTCGTTGTATGTATTTTTATGTTGTTTTTGGAGTTTTGTTCTTGACGTATAAGAGTGTTAATCTAAAATTATGAAAGAAATCAAATGAACCTAATGAATTTTAAGAAGGAAGAAAAAGGAAGTGTTCCTAAGTTAAAACTAATTTGCATAAAAATTAATCAAAGATTTATTGACTGGTTAAAATTTGATCTGAAAAACAGATTATCTATTCTAATGACTTCTACTTTAACATTAGTTCTATTCCATGGATAAATCTTATAACTGAAATTGAAATTGCAATGTTTTTTCTAAGTGAAAGCAGAAAATAAAACAATTAATGTATGTTTTAGTTACTCCAGCATTCAATATGAAGTGTCACCTTCTTGAAATGATGTTCAACAACTAATTATACCTTAGTTTATAATGATCTAGAAAGACGAGTAAAGTGTGCAAAGAAAAACTCAGTAATTGCATGAATCAAATATTCAATCATTCAGTCTAGAAATATGATAGAATCAACTTCTTGGAATGACCATTAAGAACATCCAGTGATGCAATTAAGTGAGGATCTAAAACCAGAAGTAAAAGCATGCAAAGTTAAATATCAATTGATTGTAAACAACTAATGTATGTTTGATTACTCCAGTACTCAATATGAATTATTATCCTCTTGAGATGTTGTGTAAGCAATCAATTATACATTAGTTTCTAATGTCCTAGAAAGAAAGTAAAGTATGCAGAGGAAAAGTCAATAACTACATGAATTAGATATTCAATCATTTAGTTTAGAAATGTGATGAAACCATCTTTTTGAAATGACTTTTCAGAACATATAATGATACAATTAATTGATATTTCTAATCTAATAAAGTAAATAACAAAATTGTAAAGGAAACTAGATAACCGTGAATTCTTATTGCTTCAAACTTAATTCAATTTGAACATAGATAGATCTATCCTCACGAAATGTTTTAGAAGAAAAATTATTATACAGTTATGATTTAATTCTATGCTACTGATCAAAATTGAAATGTAACATTAATCTACTTAGGAAACAGAATTGACAAGAGTAAGGAAATTAAACTAAAACAATGAATGAAAAACCTCCTCGTGTGTAGGGGCCCTCTGCAACAGATTCAGTTGAGATCTTAGCTGGTTAAATACGCACTTAAGCAATCATTGACATGAACACGATCCTTGTATTATAATAGAACAGAGTCTTAAAACAATACACAACGTTTCAACAAAAACTTAACTTAAAACTTGCTTTATCTCAGTTCCGTACAACTGGTATTTAAATAAAACAAACATAATTGTTTATGAGCTAATTCTTCCTACAAGTGGCTAATATTAATTGAATTATAGAATTGGAGTTTGATTGTTTAACCATTTTATCCTTGGAACCTGTAAAACAATGGAGGTAGCTACAAAAACGGATCAGCTCATGCAATATGCAAAATAGGGGTTCAAATAACCTGAAATATCTCTCAAATGGAGATGAATTCAAAAACACTGGTCATAGAAAACTTAATTGGGCCCGTGCCGAACAAAACCCATGTTTTTGTTTTGCATAATGTGCTTTTAATGGCTCAAAAAATGGATTTGAAGTTGACTGATAAAAACTGCTATGATTTTCCCTTGATCTTTTCCTAGAGGTCCACATGTGCGGGCTGGGTGGAATTTGATCACTCAAAATCCATATTAGAGCTTCTATAAACGATTTTCAAGTGTCAGATTTCATTTTAGAGTGGTGCTACTACCTTAACCATGGAGATGGCTATGGAATCTTGGCTGAGCTGCAGAATCTGGAACTTGTCAAACTGTCATTAGTAAAACCATGCAAAAATCTTCTTAATTCATTACAAATAATGGAAATAATAATAATAAACCATGTAAACATGTATGCGGAAATTTGGTTAATTTATGAGGAAATATGGTAAATAATGATGACAACGGGTGAGTGGAATAATGCAAAAATGGATGGTTTGATTAGCAAAATCATGACAAATTGGAGGCCAATTGGAGGACCAACAGCTCGTTTGATGGCAAAAGGAAGTGTTTCGAGCCGTTGATAAAGTGTCATTTCTATAAGTTTCTAAGGCCAGCAAAGAACCTTTCATATTATTGATTGTAACATGGTTGGGTTTGTTAGGGTATCTACTACAAGTTGACATATGGTGTGTCTGATATCCTAGCTCATTATTTAACAGAGATACAATGTTTGGGTGTGCTATTCATCACCTACAATAATTCTCTTTGGTAGTAGCATAAACGTTATGATATTCACCTCGAGTTTGTAAGTGAATGATAAATAAGTTTGGATAGTCTTTCAGTGAAGTGTTATGTACGTCGTTGTTTTTAACAATGACAACGATCTGCCTAACATAGCCATGTGATCCTACGGTTGTTAATTTATGAAAATGATTCATGTCATAATATCACCATGCATCGTTGAATAACTTAAAGAACCAAGGTAGTAACCCAATACTTGACTTTAGAATTTATTTTGTGCGTCTTGTTGAAAAACCTCTCATTGCAATTTTGAATCAAAATACAATAACATACCTTATGTGATCTTACAAAGTAGTAATAACCATGTGAAAATATTCCTTGAGTTAGTAACATGAATCATAATTCATTACTACATATTGAGTGTTGAATAATTCTTGATTGTAATTTAATGTCACAATGATACATAGTGCAGTGTCATTGCAACCTTTGACAACTACTCTTGTTGATATTTTGACATATGATGACTACCCAAATTAATTGATGAAATAGTTTCATGGTACTTGACAGTAGTTTTTCCTTTGACTTGATAGAATGGACATAGCTCCTTGGAATATGATAGATCTGAGATTAGATTGATTGTAATATGACAAACAATCATTAGATATGAGGCCTTACTATAAGGTTGTTTTAAGTCCTAATGCTTGAACATGTAACGTTGATAGTGATAAGTTCCTTGGAATTAGGGGAATTTTGAGGTCTAAAATGGGACTCCTAATGAAATTATAAAATAATAATGAAAATAATAAAATATGATTAGATTCAAATTTTAGAGGAAAAAAAGAAAAAACTACTTTTTCAAGTCGTATTTTACTCACATTTCAAGAAGGAACACTCGTTAGATGCAAAATTTGATTCCTTATCCAAGGGATACTTGATCTAGGTGGCTCTAGAAACCCTCGAAAGACCAAGAGAGCTGATGATAGGTCAAATTTCAAAGTTTTCGGATGGCTCTCAAACTAGGTTCAGACTAAAGTGCTTGTCACCCTGATTCCAATGGTGCAAACGAATCTCCAATCTAAGCATGTATGGAGAAGTTAGAGTGAGCCAAAGTTTTGGTCAAATTTTGGCACTGGGCCAGGTTTAAGTGTCCCACAAATTCACCATCAACTGGCAGGGAACAGAGCTCTTGAAAATGGGTGAAATTGCGGCTTCATTAATTTACCCAATGACCCTTATTTTCGTCAAAGAAAAAAATGTACAATTTTGTTTGAAAAAGACAGAAAATTATTAAAAAAAAGGTGTGGCGGGTCGCTAGCCCCACCGGGTGGTTATAACATAAAAATAACACATTATAATTGGGGTGGTAGGCCACCACCCCTGCCACACCCTCGGTCGAAGCCCAACCATAACCACATAACAATATGTATAAACATGGAGGGGTCAGGGTCCAGTTGACTGGGAACCCCACCCCGTGGCCCATATTTAGTCAATTTGATGTCTCAAGTTGCTATCATAAATTATCGACCGAGGTTAGTAATTTGATGAAGTGTGGCGCACTATATATGCTTAGATAACCTTGTTTTCTTACTTCATTGTGTATTTTTTATGTTGTTTTGGGGGTTTTGTATCTTATACCTAAATTTTTAAGAATTGAAATTGGTCTAAGAAATGAAATCTATGAAATCTTGAAATTCTAGTGAACAACCAAATCTAAAAGAATTTTAATGATGAAAACTAATTCTTAAAGGAAGAAAAGGAAATATTTTTTTTAAATGAATTGGATTACAAATTGATTTTAATGAAATGAATGAAATATGAAATCTAAAAGAAGGAAGAAAATGAAATGTTCATTAACTAATCTAAATTGCATAAAAATAAATCAAACTTTGAATGATGTTAGACTTATCTAGGCCAGTAAAACATCTATGAAAATTATCCAATTAGTTTAAAACATAGCACTATTCTAAATCTAATTGCATTCAAATGACAAAGATGAAATGATTTTCTATCTTATCCATTGAAAGCTTTAGTCCTATGAAAACATAGCATTTGATCTAATTTAAAACACAATTCTAATCTAATTATGTTCCATAGATTGAAAGCATAAATTCTATTGCTAAGAATTTAAATGAAAGTGCTGATTGAAATCAAGTACAAAGCATGTTTAAAGAAAACTACAACTGTTGACCAAATGCCCAAATTTGATCCAATTGGAAAATGACAGATTCACTTTCTTGAGATGACATAGCGAGCACAAGATTACACAGCTAATTGGAAACTAATTTCAGAAAGCATTCATGAAAATAATCTATAAAACATTAAGCAAATTAAACTATGAATTGAGAGGAATATAATTTTAAAAACAATGCGAATTTAACTATGAATTGACAAGAGAAAAAACTACGAATCAACAGGAAATTAAATGACATAAATCAAACTAAAAAACAATTTAAAAACCTCATTTTTGTGCAGGGGCCCTCTGCAATAGAATGATTCGAAAATCTAATAGACTATGCGTGCATCAAAAGATCTAGAACTGGTCTTATTATTAGCAAAACAGAGTTTCAAAACCATACATCGAATTATCACAAAAATTAGGGTTGTCTCCCGGTTTCAAAAGACCGATATTTATACAAGTATTGAATTTAACTGTTTGAGGCATTTCCTCCTATAGATAACAAATATAACTGAAAATATAAGTTTGGATAGAAGCAAATTATTTAATGGCTATCTCTCGATTTGCTACATCAGAGCAAATCGAGAGTATTTCATCTGCAGATCACGTTCTTTGACCGAACTTGACCACGAGTGTAGGCATGATTCCTATTTCAATTCAAACAGGTGGATGGGATACGATCCATGTATGGATAATTCCAGAGATACCCATATGACCTGCTTCCTTATTTTCTTCTCAAAACCTGTCAAACCATAATAGTGGCTGCAGAAACAACGGTTAGCTGCAGAATTGCACACATTTTGCAGTTAATTACATGAATTCATATAAATAATAAGAAACATCATAATATAAAGTAGAGATCATTTAAATACCTTCTCTGATGTGGAATATTTCAATTATCATTGATTGAAGTCATGATTTTATGAAAAGGGAGGAAGAAATGATGAAAAAGGGTGTCAAAATAAGAACAATTTAGAGGTTCAACATACCCCCACTAAGAGACCATTGCACGTCCTTGTGAAATTCAAAAAATTATGAGCCTTCATCTCTTATTGTATTTGTTCTGATACCTCTATCAATACATCCAACTTCCTCTTCTTTCCTTTTCTTGAAGTGATTTTCATTCTTGGTTTCTTCATGAGGAGTTTGTACTTTAGGCTGATAACTTTCCTGTTCAAAGATTTATTCTTTTTCTTTAGTTTCTTATTATTTTTATACCACAGCCCCTAATGTAATATAGTGTGGTCACTGATGACCTTCTCAAAGTGATTATGTTCCTTCAAAGTTTCATTTTCTTATTTAATGTGCCTGTTCAGTATCTCCAGCTCATAAATTTCTTGCTTGAGGGTGTTAACCAGAGGTTATTGTGGATTGATAGGCTGCTCTTCCACACTTGGATTTTCTTCTGCATGTATTTTATCGAATGAATCAATATAGTCATATATCTCCTAATGTGTTGGCCTAATTTCTGGATATTTTCTGCTTGGAATGTGTACAGGACTATGTATAGGAGAGTGTATAGGATTGTGTGTAGGAGACACAGTAATGGGTGATGGCACTTGCGGTTCTTCATCTAAATTAAAAAACTATGCCTCCTGTGATGGTGTCTTCTTCAAGGGTTTACGAAGTTTAGAGCTTCTCCTTGTCTATGGAGGATTTAAAATTTCTGAGCTTATAAATTTTCCCTTTTTCTCTACATTGCCTCTCTTTTTTACTCCACTATGTTTCTTAATTTTCATCAACTCTGCAATGGTAAGTTCTTCTTCTTGTTCTTTTAGTTGAGGTGAGGATTTCTTCTCGATGCATGTATCAACCTTCCTCCTCCTACTTCTTCTATTTTTTTCATCCTTAGGCTATTCTGGTGCTTCATCTTGAAATTTATTTCTGATTAAGAAACTTTCCTCAGAGTCTCCTACACTCTTTAGATGGAATTCAATGAGTATATTTATCAGTCCATGATGATGCTTGGTATTGTTTATGAATTGGACTCTTTTCTTCACATTTGCTGAAATATTCTTTAGATTGTTCAATAGGAATTATGGGAGGTTTATTTCTCCATCCTCCAAAAATTTCATTAACAATCGGGCATGATAAACAAACATACATCCAAATCTACCCTTGCAAGTAACAAAATTTTGTAAAGTTAAAAGCATATTTCTCCATTTGTTTTTGAGTACTAAACTGGGAATTCCTTTCTTGTAAATAGTAGTGTCCATACCTAGATTCTTCAGAAAAATTTTCCAATCTTCATTGTGAATTTCCTTGTTCTTAAACCATCTCTCGCCAGTTTTCAAAAGTTTTGTAGCTTCATCTATAAAGGCTTCTGTCACTCAGAATTTTATATCTCCAATTTCAACCTTTGTCCTATCGAAAGATCTTGCGAAGGACTTGGTGACCTCCTTATGGAACCCATCAAATTTCTCTATAAACGAGAGCCATTGCACCTTCTACAACATTTGCATTACCTGAGGATAACCCTCGATGAATTTCGCTCCCACAGGTTTAGTTATCACTATTAGACCCATGCTTCTGTCGTGAGGAGTTTCACCTTCGGAACTATTCTTCTTTGATCGAGTGAAATGATTTTTGGCTCTGAGTTAATGGTGTTGAGGGTTTGTAGAGAAGTATAGGTGAAATAGATATTTGGCGAGGGTTTAGGAATGTGGATGAGTGGGTTACGGAAGTGAGATATGACCGTTAATCATTAATGGAAAAATCGGTCTGGATTATTATGAGATATTATACGGATGTTTTGGTCTGATTATGAAGTTGTGATGTGAATCCTAATACAATCAATTCTAATGATGACATATTGAGGTGGCAACATATGATCATCTAAATTATATATACTAATGTTTTTGGTCTTATTATTTAAACAAATTTTTGTAACATACCTTAGAACTAACCTTTGTTGCTCTTTTCTTTGTGTTGATTCTTCAGGTGTCTTTTCAACATGATCTTCAATGGAGTCTTCAATTTCTTTTGTTCAGTAGGCTGTAAAAAAAAATGTATCAGAGCTGCAGAATGTGATGATAGCTACAGATTCTCCTGATAGTTGCAGAATTGTAGCATTTCTGTAGCTACTTATTTTATTGCTTCAAATAAAGAAAGGGAACAAATAATTTGAGATTTTAGAATGGGAGAAAATACAAGATGTCAAAACTTTGATTTTCATTTTGTATTTTTTCCATATGGATGCCAATAATTGATTGGTTTTCATACTTATACAAATTTTAAATTTTTTTTTGAATAATATATATATATATATATATATATATATATATATATATATATATTATTATTATTTTTTTTTCTTTTCTTTTCTTTTCTTTTTTAGATATGAAAGTAAAAAGAAGACTAAGTTGGGGAAGAAGAATGATTCTTCTCCACCAACTTCATATTATTACCGTTTTGAAATGTTTTGATAAACTCCTCCTTTGTAATTGGCCTATGATAAACTTTTAATCGATGTCCATTCACAAGAAGAGGTACCTTTTCTTCATAAATTGTCCTTATCCTGACTACTCCATTGTCAAATACTTTTTCAATCTCATAAGGCCCAAGCCAATGACTCTGAAATTTTCCTTGGAAGTCTTTGAACTTTGAATCGAACAAAAGTTCCCAAACTCATGCTTGAAACTTTCTATCTTTTATGTACTTATTATGCCATCTAGACCTTTGTTGCTGGATTAGGATGGTTCTTTGAACTGCATCTTGCCTGATCTCATTAAGCTCATTAAGTTCTTCCATTTTGTGCTTTTAGGATTTTGATAAATCAAGTCCCATTCTGTCTACTATCTTGAAGGTTTTGATCTGAAATTCTATAGGAAATAGGAATTTTTTCCCATAAACAAGTTCATAAGGAGTATGTCATGTTGTATTATTCCATGTAGTTCGGTAGGCCCATAAGACTTCAGGAAGCCTATCTGCCCAATCCTTCTTATGTAGATGTACAGTCTTTGTGAGGATTGCCTCGTCACTTTATTGGTGGAATCCACTTGAACATTGTCTTGTGGATGATATGGAGTAGACTTTCTATGTTTAACCTTGTATTCATCCAAAATCTTCTGCACCACCTTAGATGTAAACTGAGATCCTTGATCTATCACAATTTCCCTTGGGACACCAAAACAAGTGAAAATATCCTCAAAGAGAAATGAAACTACAACATTTTCATTAGCAAAAGAAAGTGCTTTACACTTTATCCATTTAGTGACATAGTCAGTGCGAACCAGAATGTACCACTTTTGTCTTGATGGTGGATTGATTGGTCCAACAAAATCAAGGCCCATTTTTCAAATGGTTCGATGACTACCTGAGGTTGTAAGGGAATTTCATCTGTAGGAACATGTTTCCCCATTATTTGATAGTTGTCACACCTTTTGACATAATTTTTGGCATCTTTAAAGATGGATTGCTAATAATATCCTAAATGAAGTATTTTATAGGCAATCCTCTTATCAGCAAAGTGTCCACCACAAAGTTCATCGTGGCATGCCTTCAGAATTTCAGGCATTTCATCTTCTCGAACACACCTTCTGATGATGATATTTGGACTTGTTTTATAAAATTCATCACTAACCCATAAATATAATGCACTTGTTTGAATAATTCTTCTTCTCTCTAGGGAACAGGTATGTTGGTAATTTTCCTGTAGCTAAGTAGTTAGTAATATCTGCAAACCATGGAGATTTAGTAGATATTGCAAAGAGATATTCATCAAGAAAATTATCCTCTACTCGAGTATCATTATTGTTGTTTTGAATTCTAGACAAGAAATCAACAACTGTGTTTTGTTTTCTAGGTCTGTCCAGAATGGTGATGTTAAATTCTTGCAGGAGTAGTAACCATCTTGTAATTCTTCTATCAATGATAGATTTATTCATTAGATACCTAATTGCAGAATGGTCTGTGTGAATAAATGTTTCATAGCAGATGATGTAGTGTCTAAATTTGTTAATAGCATGGAAAACAACTATAAATTATTTTTCAGTTACAGTGTAATTTAACTCACCAGGGGTCAAATTTTTACTTGTGCAATAGATGGAATAGGGGATCAAATATTTTTTTCCTAGTACAGTCCCAAGGTTGTATCTAAAGCATCTGTTGATATATGAAAAGGTATTTTCAAATTTGGAATTCTTAAGATGGGTGCTTCGGATATTTTTGCTTTTAAAGTTTCAAATGTCAATTGGCAATCATGATTCCAACTAAATTCACAATCTTTGATAAGTAGTTTTAAGAGCAAAGATGCTATTTTGGTGAAGTTTTCTATAAATATTCTATAGTGCCCTGTAAGTCCTAGAAGACTTTTAACATCCTTTTTGACAACTTGGAATTGATAATTTGGAGATGACTTCAACTTTGGATGAGTCTACTTTAATTCCATCTCCTGAAATGTGATGTCCTAAAATAATTCCTCCAATAAACATCATAAAGAATTTTTCATGACTTAATGAAAGATTTTCTTCTTTGCATATTTTAAGAACCTTTTCCAAGTTTTCAAGAGCCTCTTCAAAAGAATTTCCATAAATTGTAAAATAATCCATGTATACTTCTACACAATCATGTATTAGATCAGAGGAAATTCCTAATACTACCCTCTGAAATTTTACAGGTGCATTGCACAATCCAAAAGGAAGTACTTGGTAAGCATAGGTTCCCCATGGATAAGTGAATGTGGTTTTGTCTTGGTCTTCAGGTGCTACTTGAATTTGATTGTAACCACTAAAACCATCCAAAAATGAGAAATAATTCTTACCTACTAATGTATTCAATACTTGATCTATGAAAAGAAATGGGGAATGATCTTTTAGAGTAGCCTTATTCAACTCCGATAATCAATGCATACCCTCCATTTATCATTCTTTTTAGGTACACTCACCAAGGGAGAAACCCACTGACTGTCTGAAATTGGATAGATGAATTTTACATTCAATAATTTTTGCAATTATTCTTTCACAATTTCCCTAAGATTTGCATTCATCCTTCTTTGAGGTTGTCTGATAGGCCTAGAGTTTTCCTCAATGTGGATATGATGTATACAAGTCTCAGGACTAATTCCTTTCATGTCAATGTACTTTCATGCATATGCAGAAGAATGTTTTTGTAATGTTTTGATTAACTCTTCTTGTTGGAATTTCTCCAAGTTTTTGTTTATGTTTAAATATTTCCTTGGAAATATTTCAACAGTAGAGTTACCAAATTCTTCCATAGAATATAAAGACATATGTCTAGATGAAAAGTATTCAATATTGCATCGTTATTGAAAACTATAATTATCTTCACATTGTGAAGATGTTTCAAAGTTTTCTATTGAATTTAAGATTTGACTTTCTTCACTAATATGATAAATAGTAAAGAGAGGTTGTATATCATTGTCATCATCCATCCATTCTTCATCTCCTATTTCTGTGATTGTTTTTGCTGGAGGATATAGAGTGAATTTCTTTGTTGAGTTACCATCAGAAATAAACATATTACCAGATCTACAAATATTGAAAGCATCAGTTGTAGCTAACCAAGGTTTTCCAAAAATTAATGGATGTCCCCCTAGGTTGTTCTCGGGAGTTAGGATCATGAATTCAACTATATATTACCAAGAGTCTAAGGACACATATATGTCTTCTAATACACTATCTGGCTTGATTACTATTCTTTCTGCTAACTGCAGTAATGTTGGTGTATACTAAAGGTTTGGAAGCCTAAGTTGTTCCATAGTTTTCTTTCTCATGATGTTTATCGCTACTCCTAAGTCAATTAATGTATTTAGAATCTCAATACCATTGATATGTGTTTTTACAGCTGGATTTATTAGGTCCAAATATTTTGTATGGCTATTTTTCCCATCATAATGTCAGTAATTTTTCCTACTAACTGAATCCTTTTTATTTCTTTTGGTTTTTTATCCAAATGAAAAGTGGCCTACACCCATGGTATTGTAAGTGGTTTTTCCCCATGGTATTGACCGATGGTATCCACCTATGGTATCTACCCATGGTACTGAAAACTGCAAAAAAAGACAGGAGAGTCGTCATCCATGAATTTTCGTTAGAATAATTTCTGCAACATTGTTGATTTTGAATCAGCGATATCTCCCTCATCCGAACACCAATTCGGCCGATTTTTTTTTTCTTTTTGAATTTGGGTATTTTTGCACAAGGAATCCAAATCTGGTCTTTCTTTTTGTAAATTTTTCACTAAAAATTTCAGATCTTATTTGAAAAATCGCCGCCCAAAAAAATTCATGGATTTTGTTAAAGATTGCGGAAAAACATTGAAACTGAAATATGCTTCAAACCCTCATTCCCATGGAGGTGTAACCTGAATATGATACCATTGATTTGGAACTTGCAGGGAGACCCCCAAGGTCTAAAAAATTTAAATGGACCTAGCATGATCTGCAAATGGAATCCACCCATGTTATCCATCCACCCATGGAATTCACCCATGGTATTGTAAATGACACCAACCCATGATATTCATCCACTCATGGTATCTATTCACCCATGGTATTTTAAGTGACATCTATCCATGATATTCATTCACCCATGGTATGTATCCACCCATGGTATTGTAAGTGGCATCCACCCATGGTATCTACCCTATAAAAACAAGCCTCACTTTGTAAAAGGACAAATTTACCACCACAATGTAGCTTCTACAGTTATTTGTGTTTTAATAAAAAAAGTTTCTCTGTGGTTTCAACAAACTCAATGAATTTTTTGAGCGGCAAGTTTGCAGATCATATATGAAAATTTTGGTGAAACATTTACTAAAAAAAAGACCCAATCTGAATTCCTTGTGATAAAATATCCAAATTCAAAAAAAAATCGGCCGAATTGGAGTTCGGATGAGGGAGATATCACTGATTCAAAATCAACATTGTTGCAGATTTTTTTTCTAGCGACTATTCATGGAGGACAGCTCTCCTGTCATTTTTTCCAGTTTTCAGTACAAAATTTCAGAGAAATGGTTATATATTTGATCTCCCCTTAAAAAAATCACCCGATTTCAGAAAACAAATCAGTCGAATCGGAGTCTGGACGTGGAACTTATCGCTGATTTAAAATCAACTTTTTTTTTTTTTTTTCCAGAAATTTTGTGATGGCGAGATAGTTCCAGTGCAAATCTAAGAGTCTGGAGTCTCCAGATAGCGATTTAAAAAGCATAGGATGATGTAGAATGATCATTATATTTTCAAAAACAAGTTATAATAAATATTCTAAGTTATATTGAACGAGTTATGCTCATTTTAAATCTGGAGCAGCATTCGGAGTGGGCTCTCTTTGGAGACGTGCCCTCCCACCCTGCTTTAGTAGGCACCTGCTTCACATTCATCAGTTCAACATAGAAAATTTCGCCTTAGGTTATTTGGAGACGTTCCCTCGCACCCCAAGCTATGTAGGCACCTGCTACTTCATCAACAATCAACATCATGGTTATGGGTCAACCACACAAAATCTTTCTCATCGAAATCCATTTGCTAGGTCGCACACTGTTAGTAACACAGTTGGTGAAAAGCATTACAGAGTATCTCTATTCTCGAATATTTTTTTTTCATGGTTTTGGTTTATCCATAAACCCACACTTCATCAAAGTCCATTTGCTAGGCCGCACACTATCAATATCACAATTGGTCACAAGCATTACAAGGTATCTCTATCCTCGGATCTTTGTTCATCATGATTAAGGGTTAACTACACAAAAACCTTCTCTTCAATGGCTCTTCATATTCAAGAAAGGCTTCTCAGGAGGGAACTTCAAGCAATGGGGACCATTGCTTCTTAAGGAGGGAGGAATGATCCAAATGGAAAATGGCATCCATCGATGGTATTCATCCAACCATGTTATCCATCCACCCATGGTATTGTAAATGACACCGACCCATGATATTCATCCACCCATGGTATTGTAAGTGACATCTATCCATGATATTCATTCACACATGGTATGTATCCACCCATGGTATTCATCCACACACGGAATTTACCCATGGTATTTTAAGTGGTATCGACCCATGGTATCTACCCATGGAATTATAACTCAAAAAAGGAATATAATTAATAAGCATCACTTTGTAAAATGACAAATTTTCACCACAATGTAGCTTCTAAAGTTTCCTTCAGGTAAAAGAGGAAAGCTGGCGTCTCAAAAGCAGAGCTATTTGGCTCCAAGCAGGGGATGAAAACACAAGGTTCTTTCAGAATTACGCTAAGGGAAGAAAAAACTTAAACACAATTTGGGAAATGCCGAAAGCAAACGGGGAAATGGCACAGTCCTTTGAAGATCTAGCCTCCCTTGGAGTGGCCCATTTCAAAGCCCTTTTT
This sequence comes from Pinus albicaulis, assembly GCA_034641835.2. Lineage (NCBI taxonomy): Eukaryota > Viridiplantae > Streptophyta > Pinopsida > Pinales > Pinaceae > Pinus > Pinus albicaulis. The sequence goes on from CM076581.1 coordinate 799,127,053, forward strand.
AGAGCCCCGGAAAAAGCTACCATTGCAGAAGTCATTCTGGTAGCACAATTCTTCCCTCGCTTCATTGATGAGGAAGGAAATGACAGCCTTTTGGCCCCGGTCTCAAAAGAAGAAGTGGAAGCCATCCTGAAGTCGATGTAGAAAGAAAAAAGTCCTGGGCCGGATGGTTGGACGGTGGAATTCTTCCTTCATTTTTTTGATTCGCTTGGAGATGAGTTGGTTGCAATTGTTGAAGAATCTAGGGTTTCAGGCTCTGTCTACCAGCCATTCAACGCCACTTTTCTTGCCCTTATCCCTAAGTCGGATCACCCTACTTCTTTTAATGATTTCCGTCCTATTTCGTTGTGCACTTGCTTGTATAAGATCATTGCTAAAATCATTGCCTCCAGATTGAAACCTTTTCTCTCAAAGAACATTTCTGATGAACAGTTTGGTTTTATGGATGGTAGGCAGATCCACGAAGCAGTGGGGGTTGCTCAAGAAGCTCTTCACAGCCTCAAAAAGAATCAGAAAAAAGGAGCTATTGTTAAAATTGACCTTTCAAAGGCTTATGACAGGATCAGTTGGCTGCACCTTAGGCTCCTTCTGACGCACCTTGGCTTCAGATTTGAGTTCGTAAGATGGGTTATGGGGTGTGTCACTTCTACATTAATTGCAATTCTCATCAACGGTGCAGCTTCTGATTTTTTTAGCCCATAAAGAGGCTTGCGTCAAGGGTTTCCCCTCTCTCCCCTTTTGTTTCTACTGGTAGCAGAGGGCATGAGCTTAATGATCCAAGCGGCCAAGAGACAAGGGGAGCTCAAGGGGATCAAAGTAGCACTCAACCTGTGGGTAACCCATCTTCTCTTTGTTGATGACATCCTTCTTTTTAGTAATGGGAGCTTGGAAGACTGTCGGTGTTTAAAGAGGATTTTAGACCTTTTTCTGAAAGCCACTGAGTTGAGCATCAACGAACAAAAATCTTCCATAACTACAACGGGGCTCTCAAGGGGGGAAGTGGACAGAGTTAAAGAAGTCCTTCCTTTTGAAGCTAAACCCTTACAGGATTTGTTTAAGTATCTTGGTTTCTTCCTAAAACCTGATAATTACCGGATTTAGGATTGGTCTTGGCTACTGGAAAAAATCTAAAATAGGATGAAACACTGGAGCTTTAAATGGTTGTCGAGGGCAGGTAGGCTAGTTTTAATTAAAGCGATGGTGATGGCAATTCCTGTTTACTGGGCCAGTCTCATTTGGGTGCCGAAAAGTATTTTGAGGAAGATCAACCAAATCTGTAGCAGATTCTTATGGACGGGCTCTAAATCAGAACATGTAATCCCCTGGGTTGCCTGGGGAAAAATAGTCAGATCAAAATGCTGGGGTGGATGGGGTATAAAGGATTTGATCCCTTTCTCTAGGTCTCTTGCAGCAAAATTAGCATGGAGACTTATTACTTCGGAGAATATCTGGACTTCGGTAACCAAGAGGAAATATATTGACCCAATGCCTACTTTGGCTTGGCTTATATTGCCCCAAAAACAGTCCAAGAACTCTTTGGTGGTGTGGAAGGCTTTAGTGGCAGCTGTCAAAATCATTGAACAAGGTTTGGCTTGGAACGTTGGAGATGGGAGCTCGGTTAGACTAGGCAGAGACCCTTGGGTGGGTTGTTCAGATTCTTTTGAGCTGTCGAGAGATCTGATTGAGCACCTCAACAATAGGGGGTTGTATTTCCTTAATCAAGTTGTTGATGCTGACAGATCCACGATCTGGAGACAAGAATGGGTCTCCGGGAATGCTCTCCACCTAGAAGGAAGATGGCACGAGGAATGGGAAAACTTTCGAGCTGGCTTACTGAAATCCCAAATTCAAATCACTGATAAGATGGATGAGCTGAGATGGGTGCATTCTCAGACCGGTTTCTACACTCCAAAATTGGGGTATGATTGGTTGATGGCCCAGAATGGATGGAAGGAACCTTGCTGGTGGTCCAAGTCTCTTTGGATGCTAAAAGGACCAGCGAAGACTATATTTTTTTTCTGGTGCATACTCAAAAATAAAGTTCCCACATGGGACTTCCTTCAGAAAAGAGGAAAAATCAGCCCTGGGTGGTGCATTTTGTGTAAAAACAATGAGGAATTGATACAGCATGTTTTTCTGTTTTTCCATTTTACGATCAGTCTTTGGAATGAAATGTTGAGGCTGAAAAATATTCCTCAGAGGTGGGAAGGTCAGGTGCTTTCTGAAGCTTGGAATCGGTGGTGGCAGGAAGCTCCAAACGATAAAGTCTGAAATCTGCCACTCTTGGTAGCTTGGGGAACCTGGATCGCCAGGAATCACTTGATTTTCAAAGATTCTCCTTTCCCTATTGGAAAAATTGATAATGAAGGGGTAACCATTTTCGAAAATATCCCTATCCCATCCAACTCTCAACAAATCATACCTATTCAGAGGGAGGTGATTAGGGGTCTATTCCTTGGGCATATTTTGATGGGGCCTCTGATTTAAATAGGAGATCTGGAGCCGGTCTAGTGTTTTTTTATCCTTTTGGGAAACATCTTAGAGCCTCCATTGGCCTTGGCTCAAGAACAAATAAATTTGCTGAAATTAAGGCCCTTCATCATCTCCTTTGTTGACTGTCCTCCTGTAACGTGCGAGAGGCTCAGATTTTTGGTGATTCTTTGAATGCAGTAAAATGGATCAATGGAACGCAACAATGCAGAAACTACATTTTAATTCCTTTGCTAAATGAGATTATTCGTCTTAAAATATTTTTTACTGAGTTGTCTATTTTCCATATTTTCAGGGAGCGGAACTCGGAGGCAGATTTCCTCTCTAAAGATGGCACTGAACAGGCTCTGGGTGCATGGACAGTAGTAGAGGTTATTGATGGGGTGGCAAGGCCAATTGCTCCCCCAGTTTGTGCCTAATGTCCGAGAAGACTCGGCTCTTTTTTTCTTTATCCTGTATATCGTTGTTATACTTTCTTAAATAGACTTTATTCCAAACTTATTGACAGGACTCAGTGATGTTTTCCTTTCTAAGGAGGCCTGGGCTCGTGTCCATTTTTTATCTACATATGACTCTAATATGTCAGGGGAGTGTTTACTTACTTGGCACTGCTTTAAATTGAAAATTTATGAGGATACTGTTCTTTCTACTCATTCTCTGTTTCGGTTGTTTCTCTTATATGGGAGCCGAGAGAATGGGAAAGGACAGGATATTTTTTGCTAGAGGCTTTTTTGACGGGACTGTTTTGGTAAATGCACGGAAAGTATTTACAAACAGTTGGACTTTTGTTTTCTCTACCCATAAAGCGAGAAAAGGAAATGCTATGCATATGCTATGTAACCTTTCTATGATAATATATGGTTCAATTTTTTCTGCGAAAAAAAATAAAAATAAAATAAAAATAAAAAAATAAAAATAAAAATAAAAATAAAAATAAAAATAAAATAAAATAAAATAAAAAATAAAAAATTGTTGCTTCTAAAGTTATTCGTCGTTTTAATAAAATAATTTTTTTTGTGATTTTATTTGTTATGTGTTCTCTCTCTTTTTTCTGGAATTGTAATTTTGCAAATATTTTCATATCGATTTCAATTTTTTAGATCTTGGGGGCTTCCCCCTAAGATTCGGATCAGTACTCTGTTGATTTAAAATCATCTATTTTTTTCATAAATTTTGTGATGGCAGGATAGATCCAGCGCAAATCTGAGAGTCTAGAGTCTCCAGATAGCGATTTCAAACACATGGGAAGATGCAGAATGATCATTCTATTTCCAAAATCAGGTTATAATAAATATTCAGAGTTATATTGACCGCGTTATTACCATTTTAAATCTGGAGCAGCATTCAGAGCTGGTTCTCTTTGGAGACGTGCCCTCCCACCCTGGTTTAGTAGGCACCTGCTTCAAATTCATCAGTTTCAGTATAGCAGCATTTGTCTTGGGTTATTTGGAGACGTGCCCTCCCACCCCAAGCTATGTAGGAACCTGATACTTCATCAACAATCATCATCACGGTTATGGGTCAACCTCACAAAATCCTTCTCAGTGAATTCCATTTGCTAGGCCGCACATTGTTAGTATCACAGTTGGTCACAAGCATTACAGGGTATCTCTATCATCGGATCTTCGTTTGTCATGGTTTCAAGTCATCCACAAACCCACACTTCATCGAAGTCCATTTTCTAGGCCGCACACTGTCAGTATCACAGTTGGTCACAAGTATTACAGGGTATCTCTATCCTCAGATCTTCGTTCATCACGGTTATGGGTTAACCACAGAAAACCCTTCTCTTCAGTGTATCTTCATATTCAACAAGGGCTTCTCAAGAGGGGACTTCACGCAATGGAGACTATTGCTTCTTAAGGAGGGAGGAATGATCCGAATGAAAACTGGCCTACACCCATGGTATTCATTTGCCCATGGTATTTATTCACCCATGGTATTGTAAGTGATATATATCCATGGTATTCATTCACCCATGGTATGTATCCACCCATGGTATTCATCTACATATGGAATTTACCCTTGGTATTGTAAGTGGTATCTACCCATGGTATCCACATATGCTATCTATCCATGGTAACTAAAAAAAAAGCTATAAATAACAAGCCTCACTTTGTAAAAGAACAGATTGTCCACTAAATGTAGCTTCTACAGTTATTCTTTGTTATAATAAAACAAGTTTCTTTGTGGTTTTATTTGCTTTGTGTTCTCTTTTTTTCTGGCATTCTAATTTTGCAGATCTTGTCAGATCCATTTTAATTTCTTAGATCTTGGGGGCCTCCCCCCAAGATCCGGATCAGTGGTATTGGGATAAATACCATGGGTGGTTGAATACCATGGGTCAATGCCATTTACAACACCATGGGTGGATGGATAACATGGGTGGATAAATACCATGGGTGGATGCCATTTTCCATTCGGATCTTAGGGGGAATCCCCAAATATCTAAAAAATTGAAATGGATCTGACAAGATTTGCAAAATTAGAATGAAAAAAAAGAAGAAGAGAGAACACAAAGCAAATAAAACCACAAAGAAACTTGTTTTATTAAAACAGAGGATAATTGTAAAAGCTACATTGTGGTGGAAAATCTGTCATTTTACAGAGTGAGGCTTGTTATTTATAGCCTTTTTTGAGTTACAATACCATGGGTCGATACCACTTAAAATACCATGGGTAAATTCCATGTGTGGATGAATACCATGGGTGAACGAATATCATGGATATATGTCACTTACAATACCATGGACGAATAGATACCATGGGTCAGTGACGTTTACCATACCATGGGTAAATTCCATGGGTGGATGAATACCATGGGTGGATTTCATTTTCCATTCGGATCATTCCTCCCTCGTTAAGAAGCAGTGGTCCTCATTGCGTGAATTTCCCTCATGAGAAGCCTTTGTTGAATATGAACAAACACTGAAGAGTAGGGTTTTGTGTATTTAACCCTTAATCATGATGAATGAAGATCCGAGGATAGAGATACACTGTAATTCTTGTGACCAACTGTGATATTGACAGTGTGGGGCCTAGCAAATGGGCTTTGATGAAGTGTGCGTTTGTGGATGAACCAAAACCATGAAAAACAAAGATTTGAGGATAGAGATACCCTGTAATTCTCTTTTAAAATGTAATTCTAACAACATCACAGAAGTAAAATATCATGGGTAAATCCGGTAACTGACGAACCCGGATCAGTACTGATGTTACATACTTTCGATGGACCTTGCTATGAGGAAAATGAGAAATACATGAAAAATGTGATTGCAATCAAGTTTTTTCATGTATTTGTCATTTTTTGTGTACCAGTGTCCATAAAAAGTATGCAACATGGGTACTCCTTGGATGAGGAATTAAATTTTGCATCCAAAGAGTACTACCACTCAAAATTTGAGAAAAACCTTATGGAGATAAGTTGAAAATACAAGTTGAAAAAGTAGTTATATTATTTTATTATTTTTTAATAATTTTACTTTTTTACCCTTAAAATGGTGAATCATCCCCCGTGGTTGACATCATCATGTTGAATCCTATTGGTTCTTATAAAGTTTATTTTGGTTGTACACTTTTCTTAGGAGGCCCATTTTAGATCTCAAATGTTCTCTAATGTGAGGTTGGATATTGACCTAACATTGAATAGCATTCCTTTCCATATATATATATATATAACAGCTAGTGACCTTTCTGCATAAACATTGAAGTATGGTCACAATCCTTGATGAGATGTTTGATTTGACACACACGATACTTTGTCACTGACTATGCAGTGAATTTGATATAGATGTGTTTGAGAAATGGAACCATATGACATCAGCTATGATATATTGGAAGTTGTAACATTAGTAACTTAACATCACACTTAATGATATGGCAATAGTTTTTCCATTAGTGACTTGACATATAATTTAAAGACTAATTAATGTAACCTTTAAATGGTATGATAGTATGATTATGTTAATAGGTAGTTAGAATTATCTTAATTAAGAGACAATGATTCTTTAACAATAAATTGAATTGACGTAATTTGATTAAATATTGTAACACTTGACATGACACATGACATATCACCTTGATCTATGGATTGGAGTACACCTATAACTATGACCTAAGGATTTGCATTAGGTATCTTTTAGTGATTATCTAGAGGGTGTACTATCATAATGACATGAATTTACATGGTAGTAGGCATTTGAGGACATATCACTTTGTTGTATTGACATAAATATGGATAACAATATATTACCAGTAATCAACAATGAAAAGACATATGTTGGTAGCTATCCATGGTCATAGTTTGAGATCATTGGTAGTTGGTCATAGGAATGACTTGAGGCATCTTGGATTGTGTTGTCATCAATCATTTGTATTCGGCACTTGCAACAGTATGACCAGTTGGGTAAAATGATGTGATATGCTAGCAGAGCAATGATGTATAGTTCTAAGTGATGTGCAGTTGACAGTAATGTGCAGTGATCAATGATATCCAATTGACAATAATGTGCAGTGATTAGTGATGAGCAGTGTTTAGTGATATTTAGGGGGTTGACTTGGAAATGGTCAGTTGAGCATTTTAATGCAGCTGGACTTGACACGATATACATATTGTGCACAACATTATTATCTTAATTATAACCTTCTTATATTGATTCATGGCAAAGGGGGATATAGTCTGAAAATTGTGAAACATCGTATGTTGGCTCTTCATGGTGGCAGGGTGGTGCAAGGCAAGTGATTGGAGTCACCTTAAGGTTGTTTCTTAAGAAAAATTCAGGGTGGAGGGGTAGTGCTAAGGAAAGTTGTGGCTTGCACAAGGCGTTGTGGTGTTCATTCATTTGTGGTTGATAAACTAAAATGGAAGCGAAACACCATTTCTAATAGTAGCTGGAAAAGAGAGTGTTGGGGAACTCATCAGGTTGTGGCCCGATCTCTAGGGCATTGGGGTGTCTTTCTAGTTGCAATATGATATTAGGATTTAGTACCATCCTACAGGTTGTGGCATGTGAATTAGGGGGTTGACGCATCCCTCAGTTGTAGTCAAAATATTGATGTAATTAATATTTCTTTTAAAGAGAGAAAGAGACAATTAATAGAGAAGTGTTCGTTGCTTTTTTACTCGGAGGGTTTTTCCACCTAAAAATATTCCTGTCTATTGTTTTATATTTATGCATTTTTGTATGGTGTTGCTTATTGTTGATTATTTTTGTTGAATAAGAACATTAATAATAACTGAAGAATAACTAATGCTCTAAAAAAGATTAAAAAATGTTAATTGCTAAGAAATATTGATTCACCCCCCTCTCTATATTTAAAAAAGGGTCTATTGTTTTTAGGTCAAAACCTCCATTGAATGCTTCTCGAATTTATGTCAAGTGTCCTTGTACATGTCACATTGTAAAATACCATGTTTGATATTTAATTGATGTTTGATAATTTATTGATCAAGACTTGTAAACTGATGAAGTGTAAATGCATTGTTTATAATAGGACTTCTTATTAGGTGAATAATTTTCAAATTAGATTAGGATATTTCATGCACATGTTTTTATCTAAAAAATATTCAAATAAAAAATAGTATTACTCTTGCAAAAATAAATCACACTTTCATAATTTATATCTTCACACAAACTAAAATTAAATCTAAATCTACTTCACACTTTGATGGGAAAGGAAACTAAAAATAATCAAATGAAAATATTCTCCACACCAAAAAATTAAAAATAAATCCTTACTAATAGAAATGGAATTAAATCTTAAGTATGAATTCAAAATGTCACACTTGAAAAAACCAAATCTCACACTGTCACACTGTCGTATGGATAAAACCTTGAAAGAATTACATTTCTGATTGCAATTTAAAATCAAATTAATCCTACCCTAACATCTACATGTGCACGAGAATACTTTTCTTCATTCACATAACAATTTGATCAATTCTATGAAAGAACCATCAAATAAACTTAATTGTAAACTCTATATCTGTTCATAAGCATCTATTGCAAATCAAATCTACACTTAGAGGTTAATTCTAATGCTACAGAATTGAAATGAGAAAATTGAGTTATTAGTTAAAACAAAATTAAAATCTTAAAGCTCTCAAGGGGGCCTCCTGTGAGTTGTAAACAAGCAATAATCACATAGTCTACACACGCATTTGAACGCAAAGCATAGGGGAAATAACAAGTTTGAATTAACAATGATCAAGAGTGCTTTAAAACAATAATCAAGTCTGTATTCATTGTGCCGAGAGCTATATTTATAACCTATTTCAAATATTTTTTTAGAGAATTACGAGCCTATCCTACTCGACATAGAATAAAAATAACATAATATAATGTGATATCGTGATTTCCTCATGATTTTCTATCAAAGAAGCAAATTGTGGGTCAAAGTATAACTTCTTCATTGGTTGACTTACGCATTGACTGGGCTTGTATCTAATGCTTAGCACTGATCTGGGTCATGAAAATAGGTAAATATCCTTATGCCAGTTGTTAGTCATTTTTCCATACATTTCGTTCCTCGGCTAGAGTTTCGGAACCCATAGAACCTTCGATTAAGCTACATAATTGATGCAATTCTGTAGCTTAAGGGAATATTAAGTTAAATAATAAAGAACAATGAAACTATGAAATAAAATATGATAAAGTACCTGATTTTTCCAATAACCTTGTAAACTAATGCTCAATTATGATTATTAAGGTTAAAAACAAGGATAATGGAGTGCAAGAAGGTTATCAAAAAGGGATAATTCCAGTCTTCAGCATTCCCCCACAAAGAATATATTGCATGTCCTCGTGCTCAAAATTTCAAAATTTGTAACCCTTCTCTATCACTTAGCTACCTTTGAGGCCTGAGCAGGAACATCTAAATTAGTTCTCTTAATTACTTTTCTGGTACTGAGTCCTTGGTTTCTTCATTAGGATCATGTACTGCAAATTTATGGCTTTTCCCTCAAGAAAATTATTTTTAGATTTCAATTTTTTATTTTTCTTGTACCATTAACCAAGATGTAGCAGAATGTTGTCATTTTGAGTTCTTTACATTTCATTATGTACCTTTAGTGGTTCATGTTCTTGCTTCAAATATTTATTTAATACTTCCAACTCATAGATTTCCTACTTAAGAGTGTCTTCAACTCTGGGTTCTTCTATAGGATTGAAATGGATTTCTTCATCTAAAATTTATTTTCAGTTTGAAGATGACTCAACAATTTTTCCTGTAGATTTTCATTCTAGATATTCTATATAGTCATATATTTCTTGTTGGATATGGTCAATTTATGGGGTTTTTCTAGATGGACTTACAACCGGTGATGTAACTCTTGGTTCCTCTTCTTCTAAATCAATAAATGCAGGAGATTTCTCAGACTACTCAGAGGTTGGATTTTAAATCTTGCACTTCTTCTTACTTTCATAGATGACTTTTCAGTAGTGAGGGGATGATTTTTCTTACTAACCTTTCCTTGCTCTGTTTCTCTCTTTAATGTACCTTCATCTTTACTGTTGGGTTTCTATCTTCTAACATTTTTCTACTTAAGATTTTCAAACACATTTTCAAGAGGGATTTCATCATTTGAATACTCATTTTGTTTTGTTTCTTTTGCATGTGATTTTTCCTTACGGTTTGAGGGAAACTTTATTCTACTCTTCCTAGTTTTAGCACTGGGTTCATCTTGTTTAGCTTCCTTACAAATGATTTCTTATCAGAAAATATTCCCATTTATCCCCTTTTCTTTTCAAATGAGCTTCAATTAAAATTTTGACTAACCCATGATGATAGAAAGCATTGTCTATGAACTATATTTTTCTCTGAATGTTAGCAGCCATTTTTCTTAAGCTACAAAGCAAGAAGTATGGAAAATTGATTTCATTACCATAAAAAAAATTCATCATTAAGCTTCATGGTAAAAGAACATATTTCTGAATATACCATAACAGGTTATGAATTTCTAAATAATTAATAGCATATTTCTCCATAAGGGTTTTAAATTTGTGATTGGAATTCCTTTCTTGAAGATAGAGATATGCATACCTGGGTATCTAAGGAAGACATACCACTCTTTTTCTTTAATATTTCGGTTCTTAAACCATCTCTCTCTATTTCTTGGAAATATGGTAGCGTCTTCCAGAAATGACTCTATCAGAACTAATTTAACATCCCCAATCTCAGATTCTATACCATTATAAGCCCGAGAAAATGATTTCGTGACTTATTTCTCTTGCCCATCAAAATTTTCAAAGAATTCCAATCATCGTGCTTGCTTCAACTGTTATTTCACCTGTGGATATGCCTGAATAAAGTTTCCCCCATTTGGCTCCGAATATACAATGAATTCCATGTTAAAGAAGTATCAGTGCTTAATTTCCCTCTTTGACAAGGTTTTGGAATGAATTTGCTTATGGAATAGGTTAAGGAGACATAATTTGGGTAACAGGTGAAGTGTTCTCGATAATGAAGCAAGTTCGAGTAGAATGAATATGATGTGAGGGACTGTGATGGTATGCGAAGGAAGTGGGATAATATACAGAAGAAATGGAGTGAATTTAAATGATAACAAGTTTTTCAAAACGTTTTCATACCCTTTTGACAAGACATAGATATTTTTGCTAAAACCAAAGTCGTGTCATAATGAAGGTAATGATTATACAAAATGACGGTAGCAACGGTCATTCATCTATTTATTTTCATAACTCAATGTTTTTCTCTTTATTATCTAACTAATATTTACATGTTTTTATCATGCCTTACTTATTTTCAGATTTTTTTCTTTTGTAGGTTGCTCAGGTTGCTTTAACTGTGATATCCATTCAAGTTGCTTTGGCCATGATCTTCATTTGCTCTAGTTTCAATTTTTCAAGTGAGATGCGGAATTCCATCAGAGCTGTAGATTATTGAAAATTTTATAGTTGTCTTATTTTTCAAAAGAGGAAAAAAAATAAATGGGACAAGAATAGGGAATTTAAAAAGAAAATCTAAGTTGCCTAGAATTCTTGGTTTTCGACTTAGATTTTATGTATAAACATGCCAACAATGTTGGTTTTCATGGTTATACAACTATTTTTATTATTTTCATTATATATATATAATGAAAATAGTCTTTTCCGACCAACTTCAAATCAATATTACCTTGCAAATTTCTAATGAAATCTTCCTTTGTAAATGGTTTATGATATATTCGTAATATATGACTGTTGGCCCTCGTTTTTTATCTCTTTTTGTTTATGAAATACATTTTATTTGCCATACTATCCATCTATACACCATCATATTAACCTCATTTTTCCCAATAAATGGATATACAGGTATTTAAATTACGTTTTTTAGTTCTTAAATTTTTTTATAAAAAAAGAATTTTAAGTGCATTTTTGGACCAGATCAGAAATTATCATAATGGTCTCATGGTTTGCATATTTGCAGGACACTTGGGCTCGAGCTGGATATATTTCTAGAAATATTGGGAACTAAGATTTAATATACACCTGTTGGTTCAGTCAAACCAAGCTTTAAAAGGCCCGGTCAAAGGCGGTCAAACATGACCTGTTTTTATGGAGGATCCCTTGGAACTAGGTCAAATTTCTTATTTTATGGGATTTTCCATATTTTTATGGATATGATGGATGAATTAAACTTGATTGGATAATATAAGGTAGCCATGGCTATAGGAGAAATTTTAGATGAATTTGTTGCATATTTTATCCATCTAAGCCTCAGACTTTGAAGGCATTGATATGTAGAAATTGTATGACTTAACATTATTATTTTTGATACTTTGGAGAGTTAATTGAAGACCTGTTCTATTCCATTTTCTATTGTTATATGTTGATTTTTTTACTAAATTTTTAGTAGCTAAAATCACTTTCAGTGTGCGAGGCAAGGGTGGAGGGCCCCCACACCGAGCTAAGTGCACTTTCTAGTTATTTGTAGTTGCAGTTTCTAAACTAGTTTGTTTTATGATTAACTTTTTGATTATATATATGTTGATGTTTTATGAGTGTTGATGAATCTAATTATCATTCTTATTCTGCATATGAAAGGAGAAACAAATTTTTAAGTTAAACATTCTTTCTATCTGATTAGTATCTTAAGCTAGAAGTCATATTTTCCTACTTTTTAATGCTTTTCTGAATTCATGTTTTCTAACAATAGTATTATTGATGAATGAATCTGTGATGAAGGAAAACCAGGATCTCTTTAATTAATAGCCTCTTCAATTATTGTTTCATGCATCTTGATCTATTGCTCAATTAGTGGTTTTTGGTTTCTAATTCATGAAGTAATTTTGTGAGAGAAGGACAAACAAATCTCTTAAGTTAGGAGATTCTTCTGCTGCTGATTACATAATTGAAATTAGAAATTTTTTAGTTTAGATTTATATTTGTAATATGCATTTCCTTAATCATTAATAAATCATCTTCTAACTTGATCATAGCTGAAACCCATATACCTTGGGGATGCTTCTAATTCCTAATAGCCTGGATTGATAATAAATACTAGTGTTTGTTTACCCGTTAAACAACCCAACATTTTGGCGCCGTTGCCGGAGAGGCATATTTCGAAGTGGTTAATTAGGAAGATAAAAAGATAAAAAATATAACAACAACAACAAAAAATAATTTTTCTCTTAAGTTATTTTTTCTTATGCCTAGATATAGAGACCAGAAAGATATATTTGTGAAACAAAACCCCCCAACAACACATTCATCCACAAGACTAACAGCACCAGTTGTTGGAATACTTACTATAGAAGAGTTAGAGGAAAAATAGAGATCAGGACAAAGATTAACTTTAGTTGAAAGACAAATCTTGTTAGCCTTGGAAGTAAAAAGAAAACAATCACCTAAAGAACCTCCTTCCTTAGGGAAACATAAAGATACAAGAAAACCAGTTGTTGAACAACTAGGGAAACCTATCCTTGAACAAAGAGAAGTAGTGGAAGAAATAAAAAATCAACCTCATATTGAAACACTACATATCTCTGAACAATAAATGGCTGAAGAAGGAGAAAGATAAAATAGGCTAAGCATGACTCCTAAACAAAGAATTGAATATGAGAGACAACAAAGAGAATGGAGAAGAAAAAGAGAGGAAGACAGAAGAACATAAGCACTTAGAAGGATAGAAGAAGAAGCAAGAAGAGAGAATCAAAATAGAAGAACACAAGAAAATGAGCAAGAAAATATCAATAATCAGGAAACTACTTTTGGCTTTCTGATATTAGATACAAGAGCAATATTAGGAGAAGAAGTAAAAATGAAAAACATTCCACCTTCTGTATTGCCTAATTTCTATGGAATTTCAACAGAAGATCCTGATTAATTCATGTTCGAGTTTGATATATTGTGTAGAACTTATGGATATATGGATGACACACACAAGCTTCAAATTTTTCCTACTACTCTGAAAGCAACAGCCTTGAAATGGTTTATGGGTTTAGGAGAACATACAGTAGCTTCTTGGGATGATATGAAGAAAATTTTTCGTAAAAAATATCAAGCTTACTACAGGGCTAGAGACTTAAAAGAAGAGATTTTTAGAATGACACAACAAGAAGATGTAAGTTTGGAGGAATATTTGGAAAGATTTCTTTACAATTTGCATAAATCCAAACAACATTCTCTAAATCCTGACACCATTCGTACAATATTTCTTAAGGGTATCAAAGATGAATATTTAGAAATCCTTAATGTGATGGGAAAAGGAGATATATCCAATTTAATATTTGAATAAATTGTTGAACTCTGTCATGAAATACTCTAGGGGAAGAGAAAAGAGTGGAAATGGAGATATTTCATCAAGAGCTTCCAAATATCTAGCAAGTGCAGTAACAAGAGCAGAGCTAGGAAATTTAATAGAAAATTTCAAAATAGATCTACTAAGCACTTTGGGAACACAAGTAGATGTATTAAAAGCTAAGAAGAAGAAGGAAGAACAAGATGAAATCTTAGCAATCTACTGTCCAAAGTGTAGGAAAAAACATCCACTCAGGGAATGTCCTTTGCAAGGTATACAAGTGTGTGGAATTTGCACAGAAAATCATGCAACAGAAAATTGTCCCAAATTAAAAGAGTTGCAAGTGGAAGAAGTGGAAGGAGTAGATTTTCTCTACTATATGGCACCAACGAGACCTTGGCAACCAAGAATGCCTCAACAGTTCCCTCAACAAAACCCCCAGAATTTTCCATATCCTCAAAATTCATGGAATACCCCAATGCTATGGCAGGTTTGGTCTCCACAACAATATCAAAATCAACCTACTCAAGGTTGGAGGGGATATGGTTATGGAAACCAACCACCTCAGCATATGTATCCTCAACGGTATCAATATCACCAACCATACCCTCCATAACAATTTCCTCAATACCAACAATTCTAGCAACATCAACCAATGCCATTTCCACCCCAAAATCAACCAATGTTAACTCAACCTCAGCAGCTTCAGTTGCCTACTAACCAACCACCTCCTAGACCAACACAATTGCCATCTCAGCCAGTAGTTAATCCAAGTAATAAGGAGGATAGAATAGCATACCATGTGGAAGAGGCAACATATTATCCTACTTATTCTATTCTTCCCATACAAGATGTCCACCTAATGTCTCGCAAGGTGTTACCGAAATATTCTCCTCTGATAATTGAAGAACAAACTGAACAAGGAGAAAAAAGTCAACAATCTAAACCAGAACAACAAATTCAAAAAGGTAAATCTATTATGACTCAAACTCCACCATATCCAGAGAGATTAATACAAGAGAAAATCCCAATATCTCTGCCTGAATTTGATGTTTTGGATGAATTGAAGAAAACATATGTCAAAATTCCTTTGTTGCAGGCAATTAAAGATATTCCGATATATGAAAAAACAATAAAGGAATTATGCATTAAGAAATATGGCAAAAGAAAGAAATATCCACCTACAATCCAGGTAATTGGAAGTTTAGCTAGTCTCATGCCTACAAATACAACCATTGAAAAATATGTTGATCCAGGGATTCCTATGGTTACCATTTCGATTAACAAATCTTCGGTTGCAAATACTTGAATAGACTTGGGAGCATCTATAAATGTTATGACTACAGAGACTATGAAACATTTGAATCTGAACAACATTAGACCTACTACTACAGTATTAGAACTTGCGGATAGATCTAAAGTTGTTCCAGAAGGTATATCGGAAGATATCATTGTCTCACTGGATTCATGGGAGTATCCTGTAGACTTCTTGATTTTGCAACCAAAAACAAATTTAGGAGGGAATCCCTTAATTTTAGGTAGACCATGGTTAGCCACTGCAGATGCTTACATTAGACACATGTCAGGAAGTATGATTATTGCACATGGAGATGAAAGAAAACATGATACATTGTATCCTCCAAATCAATCTCCTTCTTTATTATCATGGCTTGATGGAGAAGAACAACAAGAGCTTCAATATGTTCTTAGTATTAATCAAGTTTATAATTTTAGAGAGGGGGGAGAAAATGAGGACTTATTAGATTTTTTTCATCTCAGAACCAAATATTTCAAAGGCAGCTTAGAATAACTCAATACGAAGCTGCTAGTCACCTTTTAAATAATTGTTTTCAAGAAAAATGCACTATACAATCATTACAAAATACATTTGAAAGTATTTTTCCAGTTAATACAATAACCAATTCAAAGAGAAAAATCATTAAGATCAGTCCTGTGAGACATTTGAATATTGGTAATAACTTACAATTATCATAAGAGCAAGAGCTAACAACATTGTTACATAAATATTCAAAAGCTTTTGCTTGGGATTACACAAACATGCAAGGGATTCATCCAAAAACATGTATCCGTCACATTTACACTGATGATCAAATTAAACATGTAAGGTAACCAAAAAGAAGGATGAACCCTATGATGAAAGAAATAGTGAAAGAGGAATTACAGAAACTGTTACAAGTCAGATTTATTTATCCTATTTCAGATAGTCAATGGGTTTCACCCTTAGTTGTAGTACCTAAGAAAAATGGAAATGGATAATTTGTGTAGATGTATAGAGAACTCAATAAAGCTACATTAAAAGATCATTTTCCTTTACCATTTATTGATCAAGTGTTAGATTCATTAGCTGGAAAGAAATTATTTTCATTTCTTGATGGATTTAGCGGGTACAATCAGATAAAGATAGCGTTGGAAGACCAAGATAAGACAACATTTACATGCCCATGGGGAACATATGCATACAATGTATTACCCTTTGGTTTATGTAATGCACCTGCTACTTTTCAGACAATAGTCCTTGCAATCTTTGTTGATTTGATCCATGAGTGTGTAGAGGTTTACATGGATGACTTCACTGTGTATGGAGGGACATTTGATGATTGTTTACAAAATCTCGAAAAAGTGTTGAAAAGATGCATAGAGACAAACCTATCACTCAGTAATGAAAAAATGTTTTATGATGTTAAATAAGGGTATAGTGTTGGGACACCATATTTATTCTTCAGGAGTCAAGGTGGACCCAGCAAAAATTCAAGTCATTGTGAATTTAATGCCACCCACAACACAAAAAAAAAGTTATAAGTTTCTTAGGATATGCAGGCTATTATAGAATATTTATTGAAAATTTCAATAAATTAGCTTTTCCATTATTCAATTTACTTGCGAAAGATGTAGAATTCAAATGGACAAATAATTGTCAAAATGCATTTGAAAAATTAAAAGAAAAATTGTCAATTGCACCGATTCTTCGGGGACCTAATTAGTATTTTCCATTTCATATTTCAACTGATGCATCTGACACTACTATCGGAGCATCACTTGGACAGAAAGAGAATCAGTTTAATTATTTCATATATTTCATAAGCAAAAACTTAACACTGGTAGAATTAAACTATATTTTTATAGAGAAAGAAATGTTAGCTATAGTACATGTAGTTAATAAATTTAGACATGACATAACATGTTATCAAGTTTTCATCCACACAGATCATTCAGCCATAAAATATTTAATGAAAAAATCAATCACAAATGGAAGAATAACTAGATGTATGTTATTAATGCAAGAATTTAACATTATTGTGCAAGATCGACCAGGTAAGGATAATCAAGTTGCAGACTTTCTATCAAGACTTCATTCACCTTCTGATCCAAATCCAGTATCAGATAATTTTCCAGATGAACTTCTATTTGCTATAGATGTCAAAACTCCATGGTTTACAGATATAGCCAAATATTTATCATCTGGCACCCTACCATCTCATTACACAAATAAACAGAAAAGAAGGATAATTAGGGAAAGTTATAGATATAGTTGGGTCAATGGTGATCTATTTTATACTGGTGTTGATCTAATAATTAGAAAATGTGTTAGAGAAGATGATATTATTGATATTTTGAAAGCATGTCATGACGAGCCATGTGGTGGTCATTTTTCAGACAAGCGAACAACATACAAAATGCTAAAACTTGGCTACTACTGGCCGGCCATCTTCAAAGACTTCAAGGCCTATGTGAAGAGATGTGACAATGTCCAAAGAATTGGGAGATGAGTGGCATCAGATGAAATTCCATTAAAACCAAAAGTACTGATTGAACCATTTGAATAGTGGGCTTTAGATTTTCTGGGACCAATCAACCCTCCATCAAACAGAAAGAAGTACATCCTGGTATGTACAGATTATGTAACTAAGTGGGTGGAGGCAAAGGCAATAGCACGGGCACAAAAGATATTGTTGTGTCTTTTCTGTTTGAAGAGATATTTATAAGGTATAGAGTTCCGAGACAAATAGTAACTGACCAAGGCACACAGTTCACATCAAATCTTGTTTGAGATCTTACAGAGAAATACAAGATCAAACACAGAAAATCAACTCCATATCATCCTCAAACAAACAGACAAGTGGAATCAACAAACAAATTCCTAGAGAACATCATGACAAAGACTATACAAATGAACAAAAAGGAATGGTCAAAGATATTGAGAGATGCACTATGGGCATATAGGATAACATTCCCCTCTCTGTTTACAATATTGAAAGAAATGCTTCTATTGTGTTAACCCTTCGTTTAAGAGGGGGCACAACTAGACAGTCATCATCAGCACCTGCTTTCTCCTACAAAGATGTTTCCCATGCTCAGATCCCCAAAACTACTGAGGCCCCTAAGCCTTTCCTGGTTGATAAATTAGAGGATGTTCCCTCCATAGAAATTTCCCATCCAGATCTGGCAGAATAGCTTCAAAAAATTGCAGAAACCACTATCATCTGCAGATTCAATGGACTTTGACAGCGCACAAAGGAATTATAAGAGTGGATCTATGCCAACTGGACCCACAACTACAAGGTAAGCTTCTACTCAAAGGGATTCTTCATAGTACTCTTTGATCACAAAAAGGATTATCAACAGGCCCTAACAGAAGGCCCGTGGTTTTGGGGAGCAGGGGGCTACTCATCACCCCATGGTTCCCAGATTTCAACCCAGCTACAGCAGTCATCACCAGGACTCTTGTCTGGGTCTGGCTTCCTAATTTACCAGCCCATCTATGGCACCTTTTTAGTCTATCGAGGAATAGGAAATTCCTTGGGCTGCTTTCTGACTACTGACTACTCTAGGGACTAACAAGGACTATACACATATGCAAGAATATGTGTGGAAATAGACATAAGAAAAGGCCTGCCCGACCAAATCAATCTCAAGATAGGCGACTTTGTATGGACACAGATCCTAGATTATGAGAACACTGCCTTCCACATCTGTAGAACTCCTACCTCACATTCCTTTCCAAAAAAGAGGAAAACATTACAAAATACAAATACAAAAGATGGATTCCTTGTAGTCCGCCGCATGTAGATGACTCTGAATCTTTGAGTTGAGAGGATGAAGAGATTGATGCAGAAATGGAACATGCTCAAAAGACGAATGACTCGTCCTCCGTTGTACCTGAGCATCCTCCAGACACGACGATCTCTCTGAAACACACTCATGAGTCCTCCTCTTCCAATACAGA
The DNA here is from genome assembly GCA_034641835.2 of Pinus albicaulis. Lineage (NCBI taxonomy): Eukaryota > Viridiplantae > Streptophyta > Pinopsida > Pinales > Pinaceae > Pinus > Pinus albicaulis. The sequence continues at coordinate 799,146,524 of CM076581.1, forward strand.
TAAGGAGACTCCTCCCGCAGTCAACTCCAGTCTACAAGTAGTTCTTTCCCATACACACCAAGATGAATGGGTAAAATTCAACAAAAATAAGGGAAAAAACTTCATATGGAGGCTTCTACCCATTCTGGGTAGAATCTGGCTTATTTCTACCAGCACTCTAGTCACAATTCATAGCTCTTTTGCTTGTTTCATTTACACTCTTCGGGACCGAGTTTGATAGTTCATCATTTTTGGTTGGCCCGTTTCTTTCCTCTCTTATTTGTAATCTGATCATGTACCATATTTTCTCTTAATAGAATTAGTCCAATTCAGAAAATAAAAAAAATATAGGATAACATGGAAAAACACAACTAGGTTCAGTCCATATTAGTTGGTGTATGGGAAAGAAGTCCTATTACCCATAGAATTTCAAATACATACATTCAAGCTAGCAACAAAATTTTGGATGGAATTATCTAAGGCACAAAAACAAAGAATCATGGAATTAAATCAACTAGATGAGATAGGACAGCAATCAGTAGAGCACACATATCTTGTGCAAGAATAAATAATTAAATGGCATGATCGATTCATAAAGAATAAAGTGTTTCAGAAAGGAGATTGGGCACAATTGTTCGACTCCAAGTTTAAAGATTTCAAAGCCAAGTTTACAACTCATTGGCTTGGGCCATATGAGATTGAAGAAATATTTTACAATGGAGTTGTAAAGATAAAAACAATTGACGAGGAATATATTTCATTTGTTGTTAATGGACATAGGCTTAAAGTTTACAATAATCCTATAAATAAAGAGGATTTTATGAGAAAAATTTCGACAGATACTGATCTGGAACTAATGGGACAGCATAGCAATATGCCTCCCATAATTCCAGCAGAAGAAGAAGAATAAAAATAAATAAAAATAAAAATAAAAATAATAAAAAATAACAAAAGAGTTTGGTTGTAAAAATACAGGAAACTGACACAATACAAACTCGAATTCATATCGTAAAACCAACTTGTTTGACCAATATGAATTTTTTTTTTTGTTTTGATTTCACTTCAATATGATTTTTGCAGATTTACCCTTCGAGACATGTAAGACTTGAGGACAAGTCTTAACATCAACTTGGGGGAAGGCGTGTAATAAAACTATGTAAATAGTTTGAGCAGCTGAATTGAAGAAGGAATATGAATTACAAGTACAAAGAGACCTAATACATCATTCAACATATACAGAAGGGACCTGAATTATTATTGAGAAAATTATCCAGAAGGGACCTGTATCATTACAACAAAAGAAATTTTCAAACATTGTTGAAAAGTATGCCAAAAGGGACCTGAAAAAAAGAAATGTCAGAAGGGACTTGAGCTACATCAATATTGAAGATCATAACAGAAGAGACCTGAAATGTCAAAATTAAACCTGCAGAAGGGACTTGAATAACATCATTTCGAATCAATAATCAGATCCAAAGCATAAATAAGTCTCTACATAGTTTGGAAGAGCCATCATTAAAAAATAAATAAATAAAAATGTCGACCATCATGAACAAAACAGTTTGAGGGAATACAAGTACAGTAAGTAAAATATTGCTCTTAGAATTTCAATTTTTTTGAAAATATTCTAGAATTGTTAAAGATAATTTAGTACTGGTTATGCATTTTTACCTACATTTCCATCACCTACATTCTTATCCCTATTTTTATCCATATCCACACCACTATCCTAATCATTCAATAAACATTTCACAATCTATTAGATATTTGCTATCCATACCATACCATAGTAACCCTACTTTTTCTAAACAAAAAGATCATAAACAAAAGGCTTAGCATCAAACCTTTGTTGGACCTACAATAAACAAACAAGAGGTTAGCTTCATTGTAAATATTTGATTTTAAAATATGACCATTCCGTTGGTCATTTTTAAAATTAAATACAAAACCTAAATTTTAAATCATATGAAAACTATCAAACTATAGTGTTGAAAACGCAATCATAAATATGATTACAAGCTAAGGTAATGGAGCAGAAATGTAATCATAATGCAAACAAGGAAATGCATATAAACTAACCTATGTATGATGCTATGAAATTAAAAAACAATGAATGACAATGATGCATATGATATGGATGGATGGGAATATGGAGAAGCAGTAATGCATGTATAGTGGAACAGAAATATGATGATGCATATATGATGAGGCATGATGTGTTTCAATGGAGAGAGGAATGCAACATAATGATCAGGACAAGTCATGAGAACGAAATGTGAAAGAGAATTGTGTAATAAGTGAAGTCTAGGATGCGATGTAAACCGTAGAGCCAGCATACCAAATCAGTTAGAAAAGGTAAGCCACATAGGCACCAGTCAAGTGGTCGATGAACGGTCAAACAAATTGAAAATGCAATATTACAAGCACTGTGTAAATTGTTAAGAGAAGAACCTCTGCCATTCTAAGACCTCAAACTACTGAAACATTGTGTTTTTTCACCATCACTGCCTTTGCAGGCTCAGTGAGAGTAGGAATGTTGTGTAATCAAAGCACACATCCAAGAAACTCTGTGAAAAATGAATTAACAAGAGAAGACAAGGGAGAGCTGTGAGGAAAACAGAGGAAATGTAATGCAACAAAGAGAGCAGGAGATATAACAGTGAGAAGGACGGAGGGATAAGGAGATTTGACTGAGATTTTGAGCCAACATATCCAGCAGATGTGTCAAGAAAGCACGTTGTCAAGAGGCAAGGATCTCGTGAAGAAAGAGGTAAGAGAAAACCCGGATTTTCTTGTTTAAAACAATGATTATTCGTATGAGTAAATCTCGGGATTGTTGAGTAAACTATGAGTTATAAATGGAGTCCTTCTGCCACAGTTTTTAAACTTGTCATTGTCTTACGATATGTCTCTGCCACCACTCACAAACGCTCTGCCACCATTCAACACGAAATCCTTCATTGATTGAATGAGTAAATGTTTGAGATATTAACTGAGATTTTGATAAGTTGGCGTTGCTTGAAACACAAGAACTCCAGTATAACTAAAATAAAATCTTGAAGATCAATACAGAACAGGTAAATTTGGAAAATTTCATCATATACAGCCTTCAATTTCAATTTGAATGCAAACAGAGAATGGAGTGTTTGATTTGAAATACACAGTGAATTCATTTTGAATGGGTTTTGTAGTAAATTCATTTCATTTGTAGTGAGAGAATTCAAACCAAGATTTATGGTGAATGTTTGGTTTAAAAAAAACATAGTCAACATGCTTTTGTATAACAGAGAGCAGAGTTTGGTGAATTTAGAATATACAGTGAACTCATTTTATGAGAATCCTTAAGGAAACAGTGAGCCATTTTTCCAAAATTTTCTTGCATAACAGAGAGCTTAGATTAAATATAATGCTTTGCCTTAGAAGGAGAAGGATTTATATGAAATTGAAGACACTGTTGTATAATTTTATTTTATTTTAACACAGTTAAACAAAATATGGAAACATCTACAATTAGAGGCAGAGGATTTTTATTTTGATGGGACAAGGGATCAAATAGGAGAGTAGAATAATAAAAACATGAATTTTTTAATGTTTTTATAAACTTCTCTACATCAAATTTTTGTGTCTGTAGAAACAGTAAGCTCACGTCGTTCAAGAAAACAAAGGATTGGTTTCACTTACTTGATAAATGCAGCAAACAGAGGTAAGCTTCACTACTAAGGTGAGAACTAGTATATGAATTTTTGTCTTTCAAAATTGAAGTTGATGACAGTAGAGGGGTATATTAAATGGTTTTAAGAGAACATGACATCAAGAGCAGAGCCTAAATACTTTTATATTGAAAATTGGGGTAGATGGTGAAAATGTGAAGTTGGGTTACACTTTTTGCCCTTTTTTGAGAAAAAACTTTCATTTTTTTCAATTCTTCAACTTTTTGCAAGCTAAAACAATTTTTCTATTTAGAATTTAATTTTGCGATAAAAATAAAAGTTGTCAGAAATTTTGTCAGCTTTCTATTACTTATTTTTTGGAAGTTTTTTTTATACACATTTGTTATGTCAACTTAGCATTTCTTTGAGTGTGTGTTTTTTAACAATCAACGGATTCATAAGAAGTCATATTAATACGCAATGTTGTATTCTTTGAAAATTTGTGTTTTTGAGAAACAAAACATGTTACAACAATCTAGATAAAGTCTACTTCGGTTTCGTCATATTTACAAAGCCAACGGATGCATATCATAATTACTAGAAATTTTTGAACTGGTCCAATATGAAAAACTGCATATTTTGAATATGCTTCGCGACGCAAGAAATTTCTTAACATATAAGTTATAAACTAAAAATCTAAAAGCTACCCATTAGAGACCATGGACCAATGTAATGTACGATAAATTTTTCAAATTTTTTTTACAATGTATTTTGGAAGATACAGAATTTTGATTTCACTGAATCACAATGACCCTCAGAAATTGTTTACATCCGTTTCATTACAAAATTAATTAAAATTAGTAAATATTTATGAAATTCCATGAAAGTCATATTTTCTGAAAGTAGATTCAATTCTGAAAATGCTTGTCTTGGTTCCGACACTTAATTCAGAATGTTTCATGGAGTTTAGTCAGTCCGAAGTTGCATAAACATATTCAAGGCTTGGCTCTGTGTCACTGGTGACGCGTTAGTTCGACCGAACTCTCAAACAAAGTTCGGTTGAACTGTTTTTTGCGCCGACGTCACGTTAAATCAGACGACAAAGTAGTTTGGCCGAACTATTTATTAAAATTTTGGCCGAACTTTTACTTAACTTTCCGTCAGCTGGAAAGTACCGCCGAGCCCCTCCAAAAAAACATTTCGCGGCAATATAAATTGTCGCGAAACCATTCATTATTTTCGCATATTTCGCACTTTCGGTCTGATTTTACAGCATATTTTGCACTTTTGGTCTGATTTTACAAAAGTCTTGATCTGATTTTGCAAAGAATTGTTTTGGGTTTAAGGACTTTTCTTGGAAGTACATTCAAAGGAATTCAAAGGACTTTTCTTTGAGACACATTATTTTCGTACATTTGATCTGATTTTGCAAGGAATTTTTTTGGGTTTAAAGAATTTTCTTAGAGGTATGTGATACAGTTTTTTGGGCTTCTTCTTTTTTTTAAAGTATGGATTTGGGATTAATTTCGAAAGGACATTTTTTGGTTTTGGGTTGAAGTAAATCTTTTATAATGATTTTTTAAAATGAGTTTTTGTGTAACTTTTTAAATGAAATTGTTTTGTAGGACTTGGAAGGAAATATTTTGAACTTCGTTTCATTTTTATAAGACATTTTTTTCTTGAATTTTTTAAAGTAAGTGTTTTGGATTGGAGTATGTATTTTTTGCAAAAAAATTAAAATGAGTTTTTTTTTTTAATTAAATCTTTTGTGATGTTTTTTTTAATTGAGATTTTATCTAAATTTTTGAAGGAAATTTTTTGAACTTCATACTCTATTATCATGAGAAATCGAAGAAATTGTACAAGAAAATATGATTGAAAAAGAGACCCTGAGGAACGTAGAGAAGAGACGAGACAATCTTGCAAAAGAAAGATAGAAGCACTCTCAAATATTGAAGGGGAAAATCAACCTCAACTAGAAGTTGAAACAGGTATGTAAATGTAAATATTATGATTTAGATATATTTAAAATTTTCCAAATGTGAAGCTTAATTTTTATTTGATGAACTAATTTGAAAAATATTTTGCAATGTAAACAGAGAGAGATATTCCTCAAAACATTGATGATGAGATAAAAAATTTTGAAAGAGAAAGTGAAAGAGATATTGAACCAATGATTGAAGATGGTGAAAATGATGAAAGAAATTCAAGTGAAGAAATTGAATCACAAGGTATGTACACACACACACACACACACACACACACACACACACACACACATATATATTGAACACATGCACGTATTATTGAAATTATACATATATTTATTAATTTAGTTATTTATTGAATATGTAAACTTATTATGTACTATTCATTCGAATATGTACAGATGAAATCAATGTCAATGACGAGATGTTAGAAAATGTTGACACTCACACATATGGAGATAAAAAAAGCTTACCATTATATACGATATCGTGTTAACCGCATTTTTTAGAAGTATTTCATAAAGGAAAATGTGACAGTTCAAGCCCAAATGTTGAAAAGTCTCCTATTATTAAGGAAATTAAAAGAAGCTACGACTTTATTAGGTATTCGAAAATCAACCAAAGATAAAAAAAAAAAAATGAAGGAAAATGTGATACAAAATATAAATAGTGCTATAAATTCAATGAAAATATCTAGACAGAAAAATGTTTCAGTTGTACGTAGAGCAATACATATGGCAGTGGTTTCATCAAGTACTAAAGAGAATCGCTTGGTAAAATTTATGGCACGAGCATTAGGAACCTCGCGAAAAACTTTGCACAAACATTGAAAATTTCGGTTGCAAATAGATGTAAATGATGAACTTGCTTGTTGGAGAGCTATTTGTAGGCAACCATATAAATATAGACTTGGAGAAAATGTTAAAAAAATAATATATGAATATTGGAAGAACAATTCGCATGTTTCGCCAACTGCAAGGTATGTGATGCGAAGAAGAATAGCACGAAATCAGTACGAAGAACATGAAAAACATTTCTTGGAAACCACTCAGATATAGTTGTTCAACAAGTTCAAAGAAGAGAATCATTAAATTCATGTTTCGATCAGTGCTTTTGTTTAACAAAAACCATGGTATGTAAAACCTATCACCGTACGCGACACTTGTTGCCGTTATCATGTGGAATTTGAGTTATATTATGACACATTCCTTGATTTTGGTAGAACATTTTGGAAGGACTCACCTCCTTCTTCCACTATCCGTGATTTCATATCTCAAATTCTACGTGAAAGAGAAAGCGATGAACTATTTTACGAAAAGAAATGTGTTGGTAATAAAAAATGCGATGATTGTGGAAATTTGACTAAATTTCAAAGCAAATATCGTACTGATATAAATGATCAATCATTGTCCAACATGAAAGTGAAATGGAAGAGATATGAATATATCCATACATCGATTCAAGGTGAAAATAGTGTTAAAATAATTGAATTACGAGAAGAAGAAATTTTTGTGATAGACTTTTTAAGAAAGTTTGAGGCAGAAATTTACAAATACACCAAGCATTCCCATAGAGCTCGATGGAAAGACTTGCAATTCAAAAAATCTTGTGAAGTTTTTCCACCAAGGACCATTTTGTTAGTAATTGATTTTACAGAAAACTACACATTTGTTCCACAAAAAGAAATTTAGAGTGAATACTATCATTCTCACCAAGTCTCCATGCTCATCCATATTCTATATAGACATGCTGAACAAAACGTCGATCATATAGAAAGCACCAGTGAAAATCGACATATTATTAAAGAATATAAATTTTATATCAGTGATGATCGTACACATGATACATATTTTGTACAACATTGTTTTGGAAAAATTTATGATTCCTTGAAAAATCGTGGAATAACATTCAATGACCATTGGATATGGTCAGACGGATGTGCAGGACAATTCAAATATGCATGATCATTCTTTTGGTTGTGTTGTCTTCATAAGAAAACCTGCATTAAACATTGTTGGAATTTCTTTGAGACTGGCCATGGAAAAGGAAAACATGACGGTGCAGGGGCATGCATAAAAAGAGCACTTCGAAGATATCAAATGAACCCCTCTGCAAGCCGACTTGTGGACGCGAAAGAAGTTGTTCAATGGTGCATCGCTGCTCTAAGCCATGAGACTAACCGATCAAGAGAAGTGCGAAGGTACATTCAATTTAATTTTTATTGAATATATAATTAAATAAACAATGTACATTTATCACAATGATTATCTTTGATTGTATTTTGATATCATATTTACATTCTTCTTTAAATTTTCCATATAAAGGTTTTTTTGGCATATTGGGATCGAAGACGTAGATAGATCAATTGGAAACGACGTTGAAACAATAAAAGGGACTCGAAAATTGCATTCAATTAAAACAAAGTCATCCACAAATGTGTTTGCATTGGATAAAAGAAAATATTCCTTTTTTTGTCATGTTTGCATAGACAACACAAAATCCAATGACGTTTGTGAAAACAAAATGTATGTAAAAGATTGGAAACATACAGAGCTAAATACAAAGGGAAAAATGTCCATTTCAATGTTTGAAGAAATGCAATCAAAGGAGACTACAATATCATCCGATCGTGATTGAGTTTCTGATCTTGTTAGAGAAGGTAACATTTGAATTTCTTTCTAATGATAAAGATCTAGAAATAAATTTGAATATGTATAATTTTGTGAAGTTTATTTTATTGTACAGGAGATGTTTTTGCTGTAATTTCACCCATTGACAACGATGAAAATGTGAAGTATTATTGGATGCATTGCACTGAACGAAAAATGAAACTATTAGAAGACTATAATGATCACGAATTTCCATATGAAAGAGGATCTATTATACTGAAAGGTTATTTTTTTATACAAACTAATCAAAGTGGGAATTTTGTTTACTTTTAAGACTATGAACTTGATTTCATAAGTTGTCAATATAGTCACTTGGTGTGTGCAACACGCATAAAGTTGATTGAGGTTCAATCAAAGAAAAAAACGAATATTAAGAAATGGAAAATGTCAAAATCCGATCATGAAAGGATTATTGAAGATGGCATTCCATTGGAATTTTTTTGATTGAACCGCCCAACAATTTATTCTCTTTGGATTATATGTTCTAGAACTTCCAGTACTCAATTAAAAATTGAGCTGCCTTGTTATGTTATCTGTGCAAGTGTTTGTACATGTACAAATTGTTTTGGTACATGCACACTCTAGAGTATCAACTTAAAGTAGCTTTTTTATACATGCATTGATGAAAATTGTTACATACATATATTGGATATATATGTATATGTTCTCGAATCTGTTCAAGTAGTTTTACTATGTGCATTGATGAAAAATGTTTCACGTACTCAATATATATGTTCTACAATGCAATTAACTGAAAGTAGTTTTTCTATGTGCATTGATGAAAAATGTTACATGTACTGGATATATACACGAACTCAATGCACTCAGTTTTTCTTGTGGGATTTTTTGGTAAAAAGTATCCACAATGTAAATAAATTATCTGCAGTATAATTTTGTACGAAGATTCCTTTCAGATAAGAGAATCGGAGCACTTCTTCGACTTTTGGTGGGATTTGACCCACATCTCTATTCCTGATTGAAAATCTAGTACAAAATTTGTCTTTCCAATGGCCGAATATGTTCTATGTGCATTAATGAAAAATTTACATACTACATACTATTGTTTGAGTGAAAAAATATTTAAAAACTTACCAATTGTACTTCAACCATGTCTAAAACTTGAATTTTAAAAACTTTTTGATTATATCAAAACAAATTACTTCACATGTCATGCCAATTGTAGTTCAAATATCCAATAAAAGAATTAACCATTTAACATTATATCACATGCCAAATGTAGATTAAAATGGTATCCAGAACTTAGTTTTAAAAACTTTTTGATTATATCACAACATTACTTCACATGATTAATGTACTTCAACATCCAAAACTTGGGTTTTAAAAACTTTTTGATTATATCACAACATTACTTGACATGCCATCCAATTGTAGTTCAACTATCCAATAAAAACATTTAACATTATATCACATGTGCCAAATCATGTAGATTGAAACCATCCAAAACTTAAGTTTTAAAAACTTTTTGATTATATATCGTGCAACATTACTTCACATGCCATGCCAATTATAGTTCAACTATCCAATAAAAACATTTAACATTATATCACATGCCAAATGTAGATTGAAACCATCCAAAATTATAGATCGTGCAACATTACTTCACATGCACATATTACTTCACATGCCATGCCAATTGTAGTTCTTGACTATCTAATAAAAACATTAAACATTTAACATTAAATATCACATGCCAAATGTAGATTGAAACCATCCAAAACTTGAGTTTTAAATACTTTTTGATATATATCATGTAACATTACTTCACATGCCATGCCAATTATAGTTCAACTATCCAATAAAAACATTAAACATTTAACATTAAATATCACATGCCAAATGTAGATTGAAACCATCCAAAACTTGAGTTTTAAAAACTTTTTGATTATATCATGTAACATTACTTCACATGCCATGCCAATTATAGTTCAAATATCCAATAAAAACATTTAACATTATATCACATGCCAAATGTAGATTGAAACCATCCAAAACTTAACTTTTAATTTAACAAAAAATTATAGATCACAACATTACTTCACATGCCAAATGTACTTCAAGCATCCAAAACTTAAATTTAAAAACAAAACAAATTATAACACATCATTACATAACATGCCAAATGTAGTTCAGAAGAAAAACAAAACTTAAATTTTAAAAACAAAACAAATTATAACACATCATTACATAACATGCCAAATGTAGTTCAGAAGCAAAACATTAATTTATAGATGACAATATTACTAGTAGTTCAATTAAATCCAAAACTTAAAATTTTTAAAAACCAAACAAATTACATAACAACATTACTTCACATTCACATGCCAAAAGTACTAAAACCATCCAAAACTTAACTTTTTGGAACAAAAAAAATTATATTAACACTGTAATAAAATATGTCCAAAAATTTTAGATCTCACAAGTATCAAGTATCAAGTTATATATATGTATGACATTGCATCTAGATAATATATAAAAAAGTAAATTTAAGACTATCTAAATCTTGAAATCAAATCTACAAATCATGTCCATCAAATAGAGATGGATGTAGCATCTTTCCTATCAGGGTCTCAATCCGCACACTATCATGTGAAGCATGGGAAACCTGTACACAATGCACATGTACAAACATTAAAATTTGATGTTTTAAAAATGAGTGAGAATATATATAGAACTTCATGTAAAAAACAAAATATAAAAAAAAATCATGCAATACCTCAGGAGGTTCCCTCTCCATTTGTTCACGTGCTACAAGTTCCCCCCTCCCATGGGAACATATGCAATGGTAAACTGTACAATATACATGTACAGTTTTATATATATATATATATATATATATTAAAAAATTTCAGATGAAAATGCACGTGTACATATATAAACTTATTTTCAATAATATTAAAAAAAAAAGTTAGACAACTTGTTCAAATGGTTGAAATGGTGTGGATGTTCCTATCTCCGTCGCTAGAGTCCGTGGATTAAAGAAATCTTCTATAGGAACCTAAAATTCAAAATTTTAAAAATATAAAATAACTCAAGATCAAGATCTCAATTTATAATAAAACTTAAATAAACAACAATTTATAAATTATAACTAAATTAAAAAAACATATATATATATATATATATATATATATATATATTTAAAAGTGAAAAATTGAATACTTCTGCAGGTGAATTTGGGACATCTCCTAAGAGAGGCTCCAAATGAAAATCTCCAACAACCTAAAATTCAAAAATTTAAAATAACTCAAGATATAGATATATATATCTCAATTTTTAATGGAACTTTTTGAGGTGGATTATATATATATTTAGCTTAAAAACATAAATTTTAAAAGTGAAAAATTGTCCATAATTGTTGTGGATGTGGCTCATCTCCTGAGGAAGTAGAAGGTACATCTCCCAAGGAAGAATAAGGTACCGCCATCCCAAAAACATCGGACGGAATCGGAATCTGTTAAATTTTTTTATCATTATATATACATACATGTACATGTGTGCACAATTATTTATTTTAAAAATATCACTTAAAAAACACTAACATTTGCCAACATATCTTGATGGTGAGACCCATCTCCTTTGTTTGAACCAGAGATCCTGAACGTGATATTAACATTTTCATCATTCATCATGCGTGACAACTGCAAATGGTGTTTTAACATATAATGATACATTTTTGTTAGATTAATGTACATACAAATAAATACATATACATGTATTTATTACAAATTGTACACATGTATGTGTTAAAATAATTGAACCCCAAGGTCATTAACACATACCGTTCTCGTGCCCTCTTCCTCATGAAGAATTAAGTCTTGCCAACCATTACAACAATTCTTTGTATATATTCGGAGATCTTCAACATTCATGTTGTCAATCTCTTCATCTGTACAATACACAAAATTGGCACGTTCATTCTCACGTGCTCTTTGTCGATTTAGACAAACATCGACTCCACCCAATTCGCCTGTAAACATTGTCGATCATGACATCCCTTGCTTCTCGACTTATTTGAGAAGTTGCATCCATCTTTGACCACAGAGTTTCGACCCGAAAAGGTAGACTCACCAATGGCGGCTCAGGGCGAGGCAACTCCACATCTCGCTTAGCGCCCTTATGGTCATACAATCGACCTTTCCCCAGACCAAAAAATTCTGACGAAAGGTCATTGTAATTGGGTTTCATTTTCAAAAAAAAATCTGCGTAAAACAATTGTGCAAAATAAACAAGAACCTCGTTGTTCCATGGGAGCCTTCCATAGGCCACAAAGTGTCTATTATACAAATAGTGAGCTATATTAGGGTGCTTGAAATATTGCACCTTCAGCATTTTTCTTTTTGGCCCTTCCTTGAAATTAAACATTGACTTGGCCGTATCTTTTGTAACTCTTTGTTTTACATCCTCCCATTTATCGAGACCCATTACTCTTTCCTTTCTCTTTCTCATTAGTTCTACAAATGTATCAGTCATTGGTCCAATATTTTTGTACACATTTACTATTTCGCCCAATGAATGTGTAACTATTTCGAGGCTTTGTCGACTCTCAGCAAGTAGATTCAAAGCCACTAGATCTCTCCGCAATTTTGCATGAAGTTGTTGACACCTTTGCAAGGTGCATTGCGCCATGTTTCTTTCCCATGGTATATCAGTAATGTCGGTTGGATAAGTTGTGGTGGGTAGACAACCTTCTTCTTGAATGTAGTGTTATGCCCTGCGTCTATTTTGACCAATATTTGGAACATTTTCAGCGTCTGCATCAATATATATATATATATATATATATATATATAATTTTGTATATTAGAAAAAACACATATAAACAAATTTGTACAAATTCAATGAAAAAAATATTGAAATTGATGGCAACCTCAACGTGGTTGGTTAGCATCTTCTCCACCCTGAAACTGTTGAGACGCAGAACGACCCTGCTGAGAACCAGAACCAGAACGACCCTGCTGAGAACCAGCACCACCAGCCGTTGATTGGCCTCCGGGAGGATAAATATCACCCCCTTCACACAACCTTCTACCACTTATTGATGGCCCTCTAAGGGGATTTGAACCACCACCAACCTCTCGAGAGAAGAGAGAAGCTTCATAAAAAAATATGAATTTATAATCAATTGAAAAATACATTCATGTACATATAAATACACATGTACATATTCGTTGATTAAATTGCATTCAAACCATACCACGACTGGGTGAACCCTGGGCATCCATGGTTGGAGTAGACACCATTCTCCTCTTGGCTCCAAAAAAATAAAAAAATGAAACTTATTAACAACTAATTTAACTCACAAAGTTGATAAAAAATCAATTCCATATGTACACACATGTATGGAGATTTAAGATTATATTTAAATTTACCATGAACAACTCTCGATCCTGATCTTTGATCCTCCCCTCTCGTAGAGAGATGGGATTCTGTTGATCTTCGTCGTTCCTCCTCCATGATATATATATCTATAGTGGACATTTACAATTAATTTTTTAAATAACTAATTTAAATTAAGTTCAGGATAAAGTTCAAAAAATTAATGTTTAATTTAAAGTGTAAACAAATTATGTCGATGAATAAATTTTGAAGGAGAGCGTCTCAACACTAATTCATCTTTAAGTGATGAATCTTGAATTTTTGAAGAAGAGTGTCTTAAAACTAATTCATCTTTGAGAGATGAATCTTGCATTGGCATTGGCATTGCCCCATATAATTCTAATTCATCTATTAATTCATCTCTCATCTATGTCACCTTTCATAAAAGATGAGATTTAGAGGCTACCTGGCCCTTTACAGACTCTGCCTATAGAACTACCATGGATATGAAAATGAAAAACTTATAATTAGAGATTCTAGATATTCAAAATATTGAATGTAGGGGCATTTACTAGATTAGGTTTTAAAACCTATATGTTTCGTATCAAATCACTTTTGGTTTCAATGGGAAACTTTTATGGCTAATTTGTGTTTTACATGTTGAATATAAAAGGTTTTTTCTCTCTCATTGTTTGAAACCATGGATATGAAAATGAAAAACTATATACTTGGTTAAAACCTATGTTTTGTATCAAATTAATTTTTGTTTCTAAATACTATATACATGTTGACTGTAGGTGCATTTAGATCTATTCCAGAGATTGACTGTAGGGGCATTTACTAGATATGTCACCTTTCATAAAAGATGAGATCTAGAGGCTACCTGGCCCTTTACAGACTCTTCCTATAGAACTACCATGGATATGAAAATGAAAAACTTATAATTAGAGATTCTAGATATTCTAAAGATTGAATGTAGGGGCATTTACTAGATTAGCTTTTTGAAACCTATATGTTTCGTATCAAATCACTTTTGGTTTCAATGGGAAAATTTTATGGCTAATTTGTGTTTTACATGTTGAATATAAAAGTTTTTTTCTCTCTCATTGTTTGATACCATGGATATGAAAATGAAAAACTATATACTTGGTTAAAACCTATGTTTTGTATCAAATTAATTTTTGTTTTTAAATACTATATACATGTTGACTGTAGGGGCATTTACTGTAGGTGCATTTAGATCTATTCCAGAGATTGACTGTAGGAACATTTACTAGATATGTCACCTTTCATAAAAGATGAGATCCAGAGGCTACCTGGCTCTTTACAAACTCTGCCTATAGAACTACCATGGATATGAAAATGAAAAACTTATAATTAGAGATTCTAGATATTCTAAAGATTGAATGTAGGGGCATTTACTAGATTAGCTTTTTGAAACCTATATGTTTCGTATCAAATCACTTTTGGTTTCAATGGGAAACTTTTATGGCTAATTTGTGTTTTACATGTTGAATATAAAAGGTTTTTTCTCTCTCATTGTTTGACACCATGGATATGAAAATGAAAAACTATATACTTGGTTAAAACCTATGTTTTGTATCAAATTAATTTTTGTTTCTAAATACTATATACATGTTGACTGTAGCGGCATTTACTGTAGGTGCATTTAGATCTATTCCAGAGATTAACTGTAGGGGCATTTACTAGATATGTCATCTTTCATAAAAGATGAGATCTAGAGGCTACCTGGCCCTTTATAGACTCTGCCTATAGAACTACCATGGATATGAAAATGAGAAACTTCTAATTCTAGATCTATTCTAAAGATTGAATGTAGGGGCATTTACTAGATTAGGTTAAAACCTATATGTTTTGTATCAAATCACTTTTGGTTTCAATGGAAAACTTTTATGGTTAATTTGTGTTTTACATGTTAAATATAAAAGGTTTTTTCTCTTTCATTGTTTGAGACCATGGATATGAAAATGAAAAACTATATGCTTGGTTAAAAACTATGTTTTGCATCAAATTACCTTTCGTTTCTAAATACTATATACATGTTGACTGTAGGGGCAATTACTGTAGGGGCATTTAGATCTATTCCAAATATTGACTGTAGGGGCATTTACTAGATATGTCACCTTTTATAAAAGATGAGATCCAGAGGCTACCTAGCCCTTTACAAACTCTGCCTATAGAACTACCATGGATATGAAAATGAAAAACTTCTAATTAGATCTATTCTAAAGATTGAATGTAGTGGAATATACTAGATTAGGTTTTAAAACCTATATGTTTTGTATCAAATCACTTTTGGTTTCAATGGGAAAATTTTATGGCTAATTTTTTTTTTACGTGTTGAATATAAAAGGTTTTTTCTCTCTCATTGTTTGAGACCATGGATATGAAAATGAAAAACTTCTAGATATTTAAAACTATTCGAGAGATTGATTGACTTGTAGGGGCATTTACTCTTAGGTTAAAACCTATGTTTTGTATCAAATCACTTATGGTTTCAATTGGAAACTTTTATGGCTAATTCAAGTGTTTTACATGTTGAATATAAAAGGTTTTTTTCTCTCTCATTGTTTGAGACCATGGATATGAAAATGAAAAACTTCTATTTAGATCTATTCTCTAGAGCTATGGCTAATTTGTGTTTTACATACATTGACTCTTAGGTTAAAACCTATGTTAAAACCTATGTTTTGTATCAAACCACTTATGGTTATGAAAATGAGAGTTGAATCTTGCATTGGCATTGGCATTGACCCCGTATAATATAAAAGGTTTTTTTCTCTCTCATTGTTTGAGACCATAGATATAAAAATGAAAAACTTCTATTTAGATCTATTCTCTAGAGCTATGGATAATTTGTGTTTTACATACATTGACTCTTAGGTTAAAACCTATGTTTTGTATCAAATCACTTATGGTTTCAATGGGAAACTTTTATGGCTAATTCAAGTGTTTTACATGTTGAATATAAAAGGTTTTTTTCTCTCTCATTGTTTGAGACCATGGAAATGAGAATGAAAAACTTCTATTTCTAGATCTATTCTAGAGATATGGCTAATTTGTGTTTTACATGTACATTGAATTAAAATGTTTTTTCTCTCATTGTTTGAGTCCATGGCTATGAAAATGAAAAACTTCTAGATATTTAAAACTACTCAAGAGATTGAATGACTTGTAGGGGAATTTACTCTTAGGTTATATTTAAACATGTGTTTTGTATCAAATCACTTATGGTTTCAATGGGAAACTTTTATGGCTAATTCTTGAGTGTTTTACATGTTGAATATAAAAGGTTTTTTTCTCTCTCATTGTTTGAGACTATGGATATGAAAATGAAAAACTTCTATTTATATCTATTCTAGAGATATGGCTAATTTGTGTTTTACATAAATTGAATATAAAAGGTTTTTTCTCTCATTGTTTGAGACCATGGATATGAAAATGAAAAACTTCTAGATATTTAAAAAACTATTCGAGAGATTGATTGACTTGTAGGGGCATTTACTCTTAGGTTAAAACCTATGTTTTGTATCAAATCACTTAAATTTCAATGGGAAACTTTTATGGCTAATTTGTGTTTTACATGTTGAATATAAAATATTTTTTTCTCTCTCACTGTTTGAGACCATGGATATGAAAATGAAAAACTTCTATTTAGATCTATTCTAGAGATATGGCTAATTTGTGTTTTACATTTACATTGAATATAAAAGGTTTTTTCTCTTATTGTTTGAGACCATGGATATGAAAATGAAAAACTTCTAGATATTTAAAACTATTCGAGAGATTGATTGAATTGTAGGGGCATTTACTCTTAGGTTAAAACCTATGTTTTGTATCAAATCACTTGTGGTTTCAATGGGAAACTTTTATGGCTAATTTGTGTTTTACATGTTAAATATAAAAGGTTTTTTTCTCTCTCATTGTTTGAGACCATGGATATGAAAATGAAAAACTTCTATTTAGATCTATTCTAGAGATATGGCTAATTTGTGTTTTACATACATTGAATATAAAAGGTTTTTTTCTTTCTCATTGTTTGAGACCATGGATATGAAAATGAAAAACTTCTATTTAGATCTATTCTAGAGATATGCCTAATTTGTGTTTTACATACATTGAATATAAAAGGTTTTTTCTCTCATTGTTTGAGACCATGGATATGAAAATGAAAAAATTCAAGATATTTAAAACTATTCAAGAGATTGGTTGACTTTTAGGGGCATTTACTCTTAGGTTAAAACCTATGTTTTATATCAAATCACTTATAGTTTCAATGAGAAACTTTTATGGCTAATTCAAGTGTTTTACATGTTGAATATAAAAGGTTTTTTTCTCTCTCATTGTTTGAGACCATGGATATGAAAATGAAAAACTTCTATTTAGATCTATTCTAGAGATATGGCTAATTTGTGTTTTACGTACATGTGAATATAAAAGGTTTTTTCTCTCATTGTTTGAGACAATGGATATGAAAATGAAAAACTCCTAGATATTTAAAACTATTCGAGAGATTGATTGACTTGTAGGGGCATTTACTCTTAGGTTAAAACCTATGTTTTGTATCAAATCACTTGTGGTTTCAATGGGAAACTTTTGTGGCTAATTTGTGTTTTACATGTTGAACATAAAAGGTTTTTTCTCTCTCATTGTTTGAAATCATGGATATGAAAATGAAAAACTATATAATTGGTTAAAACCTATGTTTTGTATTAAATTGCTTTTTGTTTCTAAATAAGTTATATGCACATTGAATATAAAAGGTTTTTTCTCTCATTGTTTTCAAGTCCATGGATATGAAAATGAAAAACTTCTATATTTAAAACTATTTAAGAGATTGATTGACTTGTAGGGGCATTTACTCTTAGGTTAAAACCATGTTTTGTATCAAATCACTTATGGTTTCAATGGGAAACTTTTATGGCTAATTCAAGTGTTTTACATGTTGAATGACTTGTAGGGGCATTTACTCTTAGGTTAAAACCTATGTTTTGTATCAAATCACTTATGGTTTCAATGGGAAACTTTTATGGCTAATTCAAGTGTTTTACATGTTGAATGACTTGTAGGGGAATCTACTCTTAGGTTAAAACCTATGTTTTGTATCAAATCACTTATGGTTTGAATGAGAAACTTTTATGGCTAATTCAAGTGTTTTACATGTTGAATGACATGTAGGGGCATTTACTCTTAGGTTAAAACCTATGTTTTGTATCAAATCACTTATGGTTTCAATGGGAAACTTTTATGGCTAATTCAAGTGTTTTACATGTTGAACATAAAAGGTTTTTCTCTCTCTCATTGTTTGAGACCGTGGATATGGAAATGAAAAAATTCTATTTAGATCTATTCTAGAGATATGACTAATTTGTGTTTTACATATATTGAATATAAAATGTTTTTTCTCTCATTGTTTGAGACCATTGATATGAAAATGAAAAACTTCTATATGTAGGGGCATTTACTCTTAGTTTAAAACCTATGTTTTGTATCAAATCACTTATGGTTTCAATGGGAAACTTTTATGGCTAATTTGTGTTTTACATGTTGAATATAAAAGGTTTTTTTCTCTCTCATTGTTTGAGACCATGGATATGAAAATGAAAAAGTTATATTTAGATCTATTCTAGAGATATGGCTAATTTGTGTTTTACATGTAAATTGAATATAAAATGTTTTTTCTCTCATTGTTTGAGACCATGGATATGAAAATGAAAAACTTCTATATGTAGGGGCATTTACTCTTAGGTTAAAACCTATGTTTTGTATCAAATCACTTATGGTTTCAATGGGAAACTTTTATGGCTAATTTGTGTTTTACATGTTGAATATAAAAGGTTTTTTCTCTCTCATTGTTTGAGACCATGGATATGAAACTCTTAGTTCTATAAGCTAATTTTAGTCTCATGAAGTTAAAATTTCTTTCATTCATACATTCATAAATAAAAGGACAGTTGAACAGTCAGCCACGCAATGACAATTGTTTTACTGTTTTCTTGGAGACTTAACTGTTTCTTGTAAAAGGATCTAAGGACAGCCGAATAGTCAGCCACGCAATGACAATTGTTTTACTGTTTTCTTGGAGACTTAACTATTTCTTGTAAAAGGATCTAAGGATATCCTCTAATCTCTAATGAAAAACACTTATTTTCAGCCACGCAATGACAATTGTTTTACTCTTTTCTTGGAGACTTAACTGTTTCTTGTAAAAGGATCTAAGGACAGCCAAATAGTCAGCCACGCAATGACAATTGTTTTACTGTTTTCTTGGAGACTTAATTGTTTCTTGTAAAAGTATCTAAGGAACTCCTCTAATCTCTTATGAAAAACACTTATTTTACTTTTCAAAGAACGACATGCTTGCACGCTTAAACGTTACTTGTTCAATGATCTAATCTTCAATGAATCACAATGATTTTAATTTCAAAACTATTGTTTTATTTTCTTCTAAACGTGTTTTCTCTGCAACTAAATAATGAAACACTCTGGTTCTATATTTCGGGGATTCTCCCACATTTATGATGCAATGTTGATGTTATATAACAAATATGAGCTGCCAAGGACACAGGCCTCTACTGTTGTGTTGTGGAACAACATGGAGAAACTCTCCTATCATGTATTCTAAAAAATATCCCCACATTTATGCTGACAATAAAACTGATCTATAAAAAAAGAGGAGCACCGTGCCTCAGTAGCCACCGGCCTCTAATGTTTTTCTGTGAAACTACATGGTGAAACTCCCATAACCTAGTGGATAGGAATGTAACCTGAGGTTGTAGCCAAAAAAACAGAGACAGGGCCAAAAAAACAGAGACGTTGAAGACGCTGAAACGTACCTGGACGCTGAAGACGATGAAGATGTTGAATTTGTTACAGAGGACGCTGAAGACGTCGCCGAAGACTTCTGCAACAAAAAAATCAACAGAAGTTAAAAAATCAAACAAAAATTAAAACCAAACTATAAAATAAACACAAATTAAAACAAAATAAAAAACAACAAATACAAAAAAAACTTGCAGAAATTAAAAATCTTACCTCCTTGAGCTGGACTGTGACAGACAAGAGCGCGCGCGGGAATGCGACGAACCTAAGCACAGATAAGAGCGCGTGAGAGAGCAACAGATAAGAGCGCGCGACAAAATGACTGGCAGAGAAGAGCGTGCGAATCTGAACAGAAACCCGTAAATGGTTGCGGGCGATATATTTATAAAAATAATAGTTCAGCCGAACTTTTAGTTCGGCCGAAATTTTATTGCCGGTATTCCAAACTCAGGCGAAAAATTTGTTCGCCATTATCGTCAGTACGCTGTCACTATAAATGGAAAACAACGTTCAGCCGCACTAAATTCAATAGTTCGGCCGAATTATGACAAGAGTTCGGCCAAACTATGGAGGAAAAAAAAATTCCACCCCGAATTGTCACAAAAGTGTTACCCATCTTCGCACTTTCACCCTAGAGATACAGTTGAAAAAATTTATCAATCAGGCTTAATAAGCTTCCTTCATAAATTCAAAGGGCATAATGAAGATATTACAAGGGAGTTTATAAACAACTGCAAACAAGATCAAACTATGGTGGGTAGTTTACACATTCCCTTAACTCCAGAATCAATTTCTCAAGCCCTAGAGTTGCCTTTATCAGGTGAACATTATCACAAAGGGTTGCATTTTAAGGACAAGGGATTGACCTTCTTCCTGGACAAGAATAGAAAGGGATCCTTTGATAGGACAAAGGGGATTCCTAGAGAATGGTTCAATGAACCTTGGGTTGAGTTAGTACTGATAATCCAAAAATTCTTCACTTGTGATAGCAGACATAACATAGTGCACATATACCACATTAGGTTGCTACAGCATATCAAGGAAGAAATAAGACTTAACTTTCCATACTTCTTTTATAGCAACTTGATGAGGATGATTGAAAATGTGAAATCTGAAACCAAACCTAAGGAGGCCCAAATTCATCATCAAGGACTCATAAAAATCATTTTTATTACCAGTTGAGGACTAAGGGTATGATTTGGAAAGATCTCCTAATGCAGAATAATTTTGTAGAGCAAGCCATAGAAGAAAAACTAAAACCAGTGCAAGAAACAAGGAATATAGTGAATTCACCTCTCTATCCAAAAACCAGATCCAAGAAGAAATATGAAACAGTCATGTTAGAGAAAGAGAAATCATTCTTGAACATTTCTAAGAGACAAAGAAAGAGGAATTCAGCAGATATAAGCAGCAAAGAAAAAGAGCCAGAAGTACAAATCAGTGAGACATCTACATTGACCAAACAAGCCAATGAAATTATCAAGAGATTGCAGCAGGAGAATTATGAAAAGCCAGTAGAAAGAGTCTCATATTTTGACAATGAAGATTGAGGCTACTTCAATTTCCAAACACACTAATGAGGAAGAAAACTACCAAAACCTTAGCAGGATCAAAGAGTTAACTAATAACCCAGAGGTAAGCAGAATAATGGAGAGGCACCTGAAAAGAGAAAATGAAACATATAAGACAAATAATGAAAAATTGATTAAAGAGAATGAGAAGCTCAGTGAAGAATGGGAAAATTGAAGGCCAAGAACAATATTCTTTACATACAAGCATTCAAATGGCTTAAGGAGAAAAGTTCTTGGAAGGTCAAATATGAGAAGCAGAAGGTCAAATCCTCAATCTACAAAGAAGAACAGTACAAAGGTATGGACTCTCTTTTGCAGTACAACAAGAAGCTTCAGGTTCAGGAATAGGATGAGCATCAGAACTCGGAAGGTCTAAAAGGAAAAAGAAAGCATGAGGACATGCTTGAATATCAGCTTGGGGGAGATGTTGGGCCTCGTTTTTTATCTCTTTTTGTTTATGAAATACACTTTATTTTCCATACTATCCATCTATACACCATCACATTCACCTTATTTTTCCCAATAAATGCATATACATGTATTTAAATTAAGTTTTTCAATTCTTAGAATTTTAAAAAAAAAATTGAATTTTAAGTGCATTTTTGGACCAGATCAGAAATTCCTGTAATGACCTCATGGTTTTCATATTTGCAAGACACTTGGGCTCGAGCTCGATATATTTCTACAAAGCTTGAGAACTGAGATTAACTGTACACCTGTTGGTTCAGTCAAATCGAGCGTTAAAAGGTACAGTCAAAGGACCTACCCCTGGTATTACTGATTCGTCGGGGGTCAAACAAGACTTGTTTTTATGGAGGATCCCTAGGAACTAGGTCAAAATTCTTATTTTATGGGATTTTCTAGATTTCGATGGATCTGATGGATGAATTCGACCTGATTGGATAAGATAAGGATAGCCATGGCTATAGGAGACATTTTAGATGAATTTGTTGCATATTTTATCTATTTAAGCCTCAGACTTTGAAGGCATTGATATGTAGAAATTGTATGACTTAACATTATTATTTCTGAGACTTTGGAGAGTTAATTGAAGACTTGTTTTATTCCATTTGATGTTATATGCTGATTTCTTGACTGAAGTTTTAGTTGTAGAAATCACTTTCAATGTGCGAGGGAAGGGTGGAGGGCCCCCACACCGAGCTAAGTACACTTTTTAGTTATTTGTAGTTGCAGTTTCTAAACTAGTTTGTTTTGTGCTTAACTTGTTGATTATATATATGCTGATGTTTTATGAGTGCTGATGAATCTAATTATCATTCTTATTATGCATGTAAAAGGACAAACAAATTTTTAAGTTAAACATTCTTTCTATCTGATTATTATCTTAAGCTAGAATTCATCTTTTCCTACTTTTTAATGATTTTCTGAATTCTTGTTTTCTAACAACAGTATTATTGATGAATGAATCTGTGATGAAGGAAAACCAGGATCTCTTTAGTTAAGAGCCTCTTCAATTTTTGTTTCATGCATGTTGATCTATTGCTCAATTAGTGGTTTTTGGTTTTTAATTCAGGAAGTAATTTTGTGAGAGAAGGACAAACAAATATCTTAAGTTAGGAGATTCTTCTGCTGCTGATTACATAATTGAATTTAGAAATTTTTTAGTTTAGATTTATATTTGTAATATGAATTTCCTTAATCATTAATAAATCATCTTCTAACTTGATCATAGTTGAAACCCATATACCTTGGGGATGCTTCTAAGTCCTACTAGCCCGGATTGATAATAAATACTTGTGTTTGTTTACCCGTTAAAAAACCCAAGAATGACCATTTACAAATAAAGTTATATTTTCTTCATCAATGGTTTTAATTCTGGCTTCCCCATTATCAAAGACAGTTTCAACCTCATAGGGTCCAAGCCAATGAGTTTGAAATTTTCCTTGAAAATCCTTAAATTTAGAATAAAAAAGTAATGTCCAATCTCCTGGCTGGAACTTTATGTCTTTGATAAACTTATCATTCCATCTAGACATTTTTTGTTGAACTATGTTGGTTTTGTGAACAACATCTTGTCGAATCTCATCAAGTTCATTCAATTGCTCCATTCTTTGTTTTTTTGTTTGTCATAAATCAATACATAATTTGACTGTTGTTTTGAAGGTCTTTATTTAAAACTCAATAGGGAACAAGACTTGTTTTCCATAAATAAGTTCATAATGTGAATTCCCTGTTGTATTTCAACATGTGGTATGATATGATCATAAAGCTTCTGGAAGCTTTTCTATCCAATCCTTTCTACGTAGATGCACAATTTTGGTAAGAATTACTTCAATTACTTTATTACTTGATTCAACTTGTCCATTTGCTTGGAGATGATATCGAATGGATTTCCGATGTTTGATTTTATATTCCTCCATTATCTTTTGCACCAAATTTGATGTAAATTGAGTACCTTGATTTGTCATAATTTCCCTTGGGACACCAAAGCGAGTGAAGATATCCTCAAAAATAAATGAAACTATAGCATTTTCAGTAACAAAAGGAAATGATTTAGCTTCTACCCATTTAGATACATAATATGTACAGAAAATAATGTACCTTTCTTGTCTTGATGGAGGGTTAATTGGACCAACAAAATCCAAAGCTCGCTTTTCAAAAGGTTCAATAAGTACCCATGGTTTTAGAGGAATATCATTTGATGGAACATGATTTCCCATCATCTAACAACTATCAGATCTCTTGATCCAGATTTATGCTGGAACACAACAGAATACACATATAACCATAAACACAGAGTTGCAGTGGAAATAATTCTTTATTTCATTAATATCAAATAACATAAATATGCTTACAGACATAATGGAAATCAAATAGCTAGGGCGTTGGTAGCTTATCTCTGAGAAGAGATGTGGCGGCTACATGCCTCTGAAATATTTTACAATGAGGCTCGAAGGGCTATTTATTGTTGAGAAACAATGCAAAACCCTAAACATCCAAAAACCTAACTGTAGGAGATGAAGCGCCAAAACTATGGGCCTTGTTTGGGTAAATTGGTGTTTCAACTTCCTGGGGACTTAACTTTGGCATACTATCTCCGTTTGATGCATATGATATGTAATTATAAAGGTCTATTCAAGGACTACAACTTCTAACAAAATCACATGCATTGGAAGCATGATGCCCAAAAAACATCGTTTAGGGCTTCAAAACGGCTCTGGAAGCTCAGGACCCGAAAAACTGCTAAAAATAGTAAGTTGTGCCGAAACTGAAAAACTGAAAGAACCGATGGTGGGGGTTCAAATGGAATAGGTGGGTGACCACCAATATCCACGTGGCTCATTAGGGCCTCCAAATGGCTCTGAAAGTTCAGGAACCGACAACTTGCTAAAAATAGTAAGTTGTTCTGAAAGTGAAAAACTAAAAGGACTGATGGTGTTGGTCCAAATGGAATAGGTGGGTGGCCACCAATATCCACCTGGATCATTCCTCCCTCCTTAGAAAGCAATGGTCCCCATTTCGTTAATTTCCTCCATGAGATGAAAATTCTACTGAACTTGGTATTGGATTTGTCCAGGATGTCGTGGACCTGCTGGCGGACGTGTTGGATGCGTTCAGTAAATTTGGTTTCCTTAGACAGTACATGTGTGGATTCTGTCTATGTAATCGCATGAGTTATGGAAATATTAGACGGTAGTGCGCCATGGATCAGATCAATGGAGTGCTTATATGGACAGTGTAGAGGAACCTCTGTGTGTGAGGAGAAAATGTCTTCGTATTCCTCCACGCCTTTGTCCATATGTTGTTGTTGTGCAGGGGAGCCCTATTTTGAGGCTATGGCCATAATCTTCTTCTTTCCTTGTGAGCGAGTTGTAAGGAAAATAAATTTCCTGGTTTGGGAAACAATCTTACTGTGTTGTTTTGCAGTAGTCAAAGAGATGACAGGAGGTGGTACGACCTTCGGTATCCTGTACAAGTTATTTCCCAAAGTAATAATAACAACACGAGGCCTAGACTCATACACATCATTTCACCTCCATAAGTATGGTTGGCCCAATAATACATCAGCTACATCAAGAGGAGCAACATCACACAATACCTCATCCGTGAATGGCTTGATGTTGTACGGAAGGCAACACTGCTGGCAGACGCAGAGATCTCTCCCTGGGTGAAGCCACCCGATGGTATACGGCTGTGGGTGTGCTATGGTCGGTAGGTCGAGCTGCTTCACGACCTCTATTGAAATGAGGTTCTTTTGGCTTCCACTGTCGACAAGAAATTGCAGTGGAGAACCCTTCACCCACATCTGCGAATGGAAGAGGCATTGGATCCTCGGGATCCTCCCTTTGGATATTAGTGGTGGCAGCAATGGTACTAGGATCAGCATCAATGATCTGCTTCCCTTTTTCCTTGACTTTGTCTGCTTCTGACTTGGGATCAGAACATGCATCTGATTCGAGTGCCTTTAGTTCGGCCACCAATGACTGTTTGGCCCGACACTCGTTTGTGCTGTGAGTGGGGCTGTTATGAAATTCACACCACTTCCCCATGTCCTTCTTTGGATTTGTGGTGTTTTTCTAATTCGCCCCGCTTTGGCCTTGCCCCTTGTTCTGCGGTTCGGGGGCACTTTTCCATGGCTTCGGATTCGCGCATCCAAAGTCTCGCTTCTTCTACTTAAATTTCTGCTCGATCTTGGCGGCATAGAAATATGCCATGTCAAGCGATGTAATGTCAAGGAACTCCATTTCCTCCTGAATGTGTCTGTGTAGACAACTGCGGTACTTGAGCACCAAATGTCTCTCTTAATCTTTAATACCCAACTTTGTGCGCAGGGTATGGAAAAAATTTGTCAGTTTGTGCACATCTTAATCCCTTTGTTTCCGCAGCGTGGTCCATTGGATGTAGTTGTTCTCATAGCTCCCCACGAGGTAATATTGTTCCTTGATGCCATCTCGGAACGAATTCCAAGTGGGTGCGGCCGAGAACAAAGAGGGTTATGTCCCGTCCTTTTTCTCACTGTAGGTTTCCCACCAATATTTGACATGGACGGTGGCTTTGAGGAGTACAAAAATAATATTTTCTCGGTCAGAGAAATCCTGGACCGAGAAATACCCTTCCAGCAAATTCAACCATCTATCTATGATGTCTGCATCTATTTGGCCTTCAAATATAGGAATTTCAAATTTTACATGTACCTTGAAGGGAGTGGTGCCTCCAGAGTGGCTGTTGGATGCAGATGCATCGTAGGTGGGTAGTCATTCAAGGATCTGATCAAATTTATCGATCATCGCGTTCCTTTGTTTCTCGAGGGCCTCCTCGAGCAATATTTTGATAGGATCTCCTACTCCCTAGAATTTCTTTTCTTCTGCCATGGGAGGTCGTCGGGGTTTGTGAGGCTGATCTTGCAAGGGTTCAACCTGATCGAGCCCTAACTCCTTATACCCTGACCGCGTTGGAGATATGCAAAGAAAAAAAGAGAAAGAGCATACCCGCTTTGATACCACTGATCCAGATTTATGCAGGAATGCAACAAAATATACATATAACAATAAAAACAGAGTTGCAGCGGAAATAAAGCTTCATTTCATTAATATCAAATAACATAAATATGCTTACAGACATAATGGAAATCTAATACCTAGGGCACTGGTAACTTATATCTGAGAATATATGTGGTAGCTACATGCCTCTTAACTGTGTTACAATGAGGCTCGAAGGCCTATTTATTGTTAAGAAACAATGCAAAACCCTAAACATCCAAAAACCTAATCGTAGGAGATGAAGCACCAAAACTATGGGCCCTGTTTGGGTAAAGTGGTGTTTCAACTTCCCGGGGACGTAACTTTGGCACACTATCTCTGTTTGATGCACATGGTACATCGTTAGAAATATATATCCGAGGACTACAACTACTAATAGAATCCCATTTTCCAGAGGCGCGATGCCCAAAAAACGCCGGTTAGGGCCTAAAAACGGCTCCGGAAGTTCAAGACCCGAAAAACTGCTAAAAATATTAAGTTGTATCGAAACTAAAAAACTGAAAGAATCGATGGTGGGGGTTCAAATGGAATAGGTGGGTGGCCACCAATATCCACGTGGCTCATTAGGGCCTCCAAACAGCTCTAAAAGTTCAGGAACCGACAACCTGCTAAAAATAGTAAGTTGTGTTGAAAGTGGACAACTAAAAGAACTGATGGTGTGGGTCAAAATGGAATAGGTGGGTGGCCACCAATATCCACCTAGATCATCTCTTAACATATTATTTGGCATATTTGAAAATAGAAGGTAAATAATATCCTAAGAGAAGGATTTTGTAAGCAATCTTTTTATCGACAAAATTTCCTCCACATGGTTCATCGTGACAAGCCTTTAAGATTTATGGTACTTCATCTTCTCTAACACATCTTTGAATGATTAAATTAGGTCATGTTTTGTACAATTCTCATTTATTCATGAATAGGATGCATTGGTTTGAATAACTTTCATTTTCTCTTGATGAGACAAATATGAGGGTAACTTTATTGTAGCCAAATAATTAGCAATATCTACAAACCAATGAGATTTAATAGATACTGCAAAAATATATTCATACGGAAAATCATCTTTTACAGGAATATATTTATTATCATTTTGGATTACAGATAGAAAATCAACAATTGTATTCTCTTTTCTAGGCCTCTCTAAAATAGTAATATTGAATTCTTGTAACAATAATAACCATATTGTAACTCTTCCATTAGTGATAGATTTATTCATTAAATATATAATTGCAGAGTGGTCTGTGTGAACAAAAGTTTCATAACCAGCTATATAATGTCGAAACTTATTAATATCATGTACAACAACTAAAATCTCCTTTTCTGTTACAGTATAATTCAACTATGCAGGAATTAAATTTTTACTCATGTAATAAATGGCATATGGAGTCAAATCTTTCTTTCCCAATACAACTCCTAAAGTTATATCTGAAGCATCAGTTGAAATATGAAAAGGGAGCCTCCAATTTCATCCTCTTAAGATGGGTTCTTCAGAAATATTTTCCTTCAATGTTTCAAAAGCTTTTTGGAAATCAATTCCAAATGAATTCACAATCTTAATTTGTAAGCAATTTGAAAAGTGGAGAGGAGATCTTGGTGAAATTGTTTATAAATCTTCTATAATAACCAGTAAAACCAGGAAAACTTCTAACATATTTTTGACAAGTAGGAACGGATAATTTGGAAATAACTTCTACTTTAGATGCATCCAATTTAATTCCATCTCCTGAAATGTGGTGGCTTAAAACAATTCCCTCGTTAAACATTATAAAACATTTTTCATAGCTTAAAGAGGTTTAGTTCTTTACATCTAATGATGAATTTTTCCATTTTTTTAAGAGCTTCCTCGAAATAATTCCCATAGACCGTAAATTCATCTATATAAACTTTCACACAATCATGGATTAAATTAGAAGAAAGGCCTAGAAATTCCCTCTAGAATATTGCAAGTGCATTGCATAATCCAAAAGGAAGTACCTTATAAACCTAAGTTCCCCATGGACAGAAGAAATTTGTTTTATCTTGATCTTATGGAGCTACTTGGATTTGGTTATATCCACTAAAACCATCCAAGAATAAAAAATACTTGTTCCCTGCCAATGTAACAAGGACTTCATCTATAGGGAAGTGGAAAATGATCTTTCAAGGTGGCTTTATTCAACTCCCTGTAATCGATACATATTCTCCATTTTCCATTTTTCTTTGGAACAATCACTAATGGTGAGACCCATTGACTATGAGATATTGGATAAATGAAATTCACATTCAACAACTTTTGCAACTCGTCTTTAACAATTTCCCTTAGATTTGGATTCATCCTCCTCTGAGGTTGACGAATTTGTCTGACATTTTCTTCAATATAGATATGATGCATACAAGTGAGGATCAATTCCTTTCATATCAGTGTATTCCCATGCATAGGCAGAAGAATGTTCTTGTAAAATCTTTATTAATTTTTTCTTTTGGCAGAAGAATGTTCTTGTAACATATTTATCAATTTTTTCTTTTGATATTCTTCCAAATTATTATTGATATTCAAAAATTTTCTTGGAAAAAATTATATTAAAGAATTTCGAAATTTCTCCATAGAATGAAAAACCATTTTATGAGATGATAAATATTCAACATTACATTGTTCTTGAAACATTGTTCTTGTTCACAATATGAGGAATAATCATTATTATTCATCAAATTTTCAATATGACTTTTCCCATTTATTTGTGAAGTAGAAAATATCGGTTTTATATCAAAGTCCTCACTATCATAATCTATCCAAACTTCACTTTCTACTTCTATTGTTATTTTTGTTGGAGGGTATAGTGTGAATTTCTTAGTAGAGCTTCCATCAAAGATAAAAATATCACCATATCTGCAACTTATGAAAGCATCAACTCTAGCTAACCATGGTCTTCCTAGAATCAATGGATGACCTCCTAAATTATTCTTTGGAGTCAAAATCATAAAATCAACAGGATATTCCCAAGAATATAAGGTACATATTCTAACACGCCATTTGGTTTAATAATAGATCTATCTACTAACTATAACAATGTTGGTGTGTACTAAAGACTGGAAAGTTTTGGTTGATCCATAGTTTGTTTACTCGTGATATTGATAGCTACTCCTAAATCGATCAATGTGTTCGGAATCTAAATACCATTGATATGTGTTTTTATGATGGGGCTTCCTGGATCTATGTATTTCTTCACTGATGGATTCCCCATCATCATAGCTGCAATTTTCCCAACTAACTAGATTTTTTAAATTTCTTTCTTTTTCCTATTGTTCTTGCAAATATTGCAATTTCCTTTATAGCTTGTAATAGAGTAATTTTGATGAAAACATTATTTAATTCATCTAGCATGTCATATTGAGGAAATACAATTTTTTTCTCTATTTCTTTATCAATTTTAGACTTTCAGGAAAAGACGGATTTTTAACATAAACAAAAGGTTGTTCTGCAATGAGAGTTGAATTTATTGGAGTATAATTAGAATGTACAAGTGCACTTTCTTTCTGAGAAATTTATTTTTGATTAAGAGATGTTTCTTTCTCAAGAGGTTCATCTTCTTCTTGAATAACATATGGCAACTTCACTCTACCAGATCTATGTTGGACATTATTGAGATCTAATGGAGTTATCATGCAAGCTTGGAAATTTTGACCTCGTATATTGTAGACATGTTGTGAATTTTTATTTTTTGGGTTCGGAAGTGGTTGAGCAAGTAGTTGATTGTTTTTCTGGGGGTATGATGTGGGTGGTAATGGAAGTGGTTGATTAGAATATTGAGTTTGTATTCGAGATTGTGGAAAAGAATTTGATTTCGAAGTATAATATGGAGGTTGATATGCAATAAATGGTTGTTTAAACTGATTAAATTGAGGATTCCTAGGAGGATATTGCCAACCTTGTGTCCATAATGAATTTTGAGGTGGCCAATTTTTCCAAGGCATAGGGGTATTCCAATTGTTTTGAGGTTTTGCATATGATTGTTACTGAGGGTTAAGACCTTGCACTATATTGGATGTTGTGGTTGCCATGGTATTTTACCTATAAAATAAAGTGACTCAACATGGCTTATTTCAGCTTCATTTTGAAAGACTGCTTTAAATCCAAGGATTGAAGGACATACTTTTGTGTCATGGTTTTCTGCACAAATAGCATATATTTCCACATTATCAAGAGGGCATTATCTTAGAGCATGTTTCTTTCTGCATTTAAGACAAAAGATTGATAATGCAACATTTTTCAGCTTTTTACTTGTTTTAAATTTTAAGGGTATCCAGTTGCTCACTAAGACTCCCTAAAATATATGTTTTAAAATTATCAAGCAAGCTGCCTATTTCTACTCTACTTACTGTTCCAACTGCAAATTTATTAATCCTAGACATAACAAGATCTCTCGGATTTTTTTTCAGTTCTAGCCTTACCTCTTGAAATATGTGTACAAAGTTCACAAATGTCTCTAAATGATAATTGTGAAATATCTCCTTTACCCATTAAATTGAGAAGATATATCCACTCATCTTTAATGGCTTTTAACAAAAGAGACTTCAAAGTTTCATCATCTAGATTATTCATTTTTTTCCTTTTAACATTGTAAGCAAATATTTCAACCAAATCCTTAAGATTTTCATCCTCTTTTTGCATCATTTTAAAGACTTCATATTTAAGGTTATGGGGCATAAAATAATCTTTGTATTTTTCTAAGAACACATCTTTCATTTCCTCCCATGTTCTTATGGTATGTGTTCCTAATCCCATAAACCATTTAAGTGCTTTGTCTTTAGAGTAGCTGTAAATAATTTCATTTTTTGAGAATCAAGCAAGTAGTCATAAGACCTACATAATACTTCAAACTCAAATATTAATGTTTCGGGATCCTCTTTTTGTACTCCATAGAAATTGGGGAGGATGGAGGGTGAAATATTCTTCATTGTGGTTGTAGTGTCTTCATTTAATATGGGAAATCGAAAAGGTTTTGGTTCTCCCCTTCCACCTCTTAAACCTCTTCCTCCCCTCCTCCTCTATTTCCTCCTCTATCTCTTCCTCCTCCAATACTATGTTCACCATTCACATTATGTACCTCTCCTTCCCCTTATCCTGCTATTGTAGATTCTTCATAGCTTATATAAGGTTCTAAAATTGGGTTTTCAAGCTCCTCCTCTGGTTCTTCTATCAATGGAATTTTAAAATAAGTTTCTTCGTCTTCTTCACTAGGGACTTTTAGTTCTTGTCCTAGAAGTTCTTCTCCAGTCGAAGATAGAAATATTACTCCTTTTGGGGATGTAGGTTCTTCTACAACTTCAGTAGTGGAATTTTGTGAATCCCTATGTTGGATTTTAGATCAAAGTACCTCAGAAAGTCTATGTCTACTTGTGAGTGATGGAATACGAGTTTTGGTGGATGCTGTGAAACTGCGTGGTCTTGGTGGGGTGAGTGGTGATGTCAGAATTGAAATCCTACCTCTTCTTAGAAATATACCCCTATAATCTCTTTCCCTGTGCATAAATGTATTTTTATCATTTTTTTCATGAAAAATATCCTAAATAATAAATCATATATACACTTCCCCGGTAACAACGCCAAAATGTTTGGCAATTTAATTGATGTTAAATTACTTCATAAATTATCGACCAAGACTTATAAACTGATGAATTGTAAATGCATTGTATGTGCTAGGACTTCTTATTAGGTGAATACTTTTCAAATTAGATTAGGATATTTCATGCACATGTTTTTATCTAAAACTTAAAAATACTATTACTCTTGAAAAAATAAATCACACTTGCATAAATTAAATCTTCAAATAAACCAAAATTAAATCTAAATCTACTTCACACTTTGACATGAAAAGACACTAAAAATAATCAAATGAAAAATCTTCTCCACACAAGAAAATTAAAATTACATCCTTACTAATAGAAATGGAATTAAATCTCAAGTTTGATTTCAAAATGTCACACTTGGAAAAACCAAATCTCACACTATCATGTTGTCATATTGATAAAACCTTGAAATAATTCTATTTCTGATTGAAATAATTTGAAATGAAATTAATCCTACTCTAACATCTACATGTGCATGAGAATCATTTTCTTAATTTACACAACAAATTGATCAAATCTATGAAAGAAACTTCCAATAAACTTAAAAGTAAACTCTTCTCTGTTCATAAGCATCTACTACAAATCAAATCTAAACTGAGAGGTTAATTCTAATGCTACAAAACTGAAATGAAAAAATTGAGTTATTAGTTAAAACAAAATTAAAATCTTACAACTCGCACGGGGGCCTCTTGTGAGTTGTAAGCAAGAAACAATCACAGAGTCTACACACGCATTTGAACGCAATGCATAGGGAAAATAACAAGTTTGAATTAACATTGATCAAGAGTGCTTTAAAACAATAATCAAGTATGTCTTCATCGTGCCGAGAGGTAGATTTATAACCTCTTTCAAATAATTATTTATAGGATTACGATCCTATCCTACTCGACAAAGACTAAAAATAGCATAAGATAATGTGATATCATGATTTCCTCATGATTTTCTATCGAAGAAGCAAATTATGAGGTAAATTATCTGCTCCATTACTTTCCTCGCTCGTCTGGGTTGCCTTCGACTCCTCTTTTGTTGGTTGACTTTTGTGTTGACTGGGCTTGTGTGGAATCCTTATCATTGATCTGGGTCATGAATATAGGTAAATATCCTTATGCCAGTTGTTAGCCATTTTCCCATACATTTTGTTTCTCAGATGGAGTTTTAGAACCCGTAGAACCTTTGATTAAGTTGCAGAATTGATGCAATTCAATAGCTTGTTTAAATATTAATTTAAATAATAAAGGAAAATGAAACTATGAAATAAAAGATGATTAAGTACCTAAATTTTCCAATAACCTTGTAAACTGATGCTCAATTAGAATTATTAAGGTAAAAAAGAAGGATAATGGAGTGCAAGAAGGTTGTCAAAAAGAGACAACTTCGGTCTTCAACATACCCTTCTTGGGATGTATTTGTTAAAGAAGAAATTTATTTTATTGAAATATAAGTCAATTAGACCTTCTCTACCAAGTCAGCCTCAAACTGGACAAGTCGACCTAAACTGGGGGGAAGAATCACTATATAAAAGCATTAACTTGACCTCATTTGACACTCACACAGCAAGTTCGATCTACAACTTCTAGGGTCAGAAAAGGTGTGAATTTCAAGGAAGAAGAAGAAGAAGGATAGTGAAGGAGAAGGAGGTCTCTCTCAAGAATAAAAATTTGAAATTCACTATTTTTTCCACACGTGTGAAGTTGTGAAATTGCTGGAGGGGTTGAACTTCTGCAGTAGCTGGGAGGCCAAAATTCTATTGATGAGGGTCGAAATTTTGTAACTAGGAAGTTGAATTTTTGGATGGTTGATGGGATGAAGTTGTTGGATAATAAAAGACTACTAAATCATCTTGGAATGATGAATTGGTGGAGGAGAAATGTTTTTTGGTCTAGGGTCTTAGTCCATCTCAATTTGAATTACTAAAGGAAGAGTTCTTGACTGTGTTTTACCATATTTAGGGGTTTTAGCCTTGGTGAGTTCCTACATATGGTGTCCTTGATCTTTGTGTTTTGATTTTGATAATTGATTGATGAACTAAGATAAAGAAATAACATAAAGAAGTTAATAAGAACACTATGATTTCACAAGTAATTATCAACATAAGAAAATATTTTTGCCTTTCTTATTTTGTAACATGGTATCAGAGTTGAGGTGAAGAAGGAAGAAAAGGGCAATTTAAAAAAATCTATTGAGGAAAAAAGAGATCAAGAAAAGGTAATTAAAGGGTATCGTATAAGGTGATAATTCTACTATCTATAAGAACTATGTCAAACTCAATGAAGGGAGAAAACAAATTAGAAGGAGCCTCCAACTACATGGCCTAGAAAAAGAGGATAGATCAAGCTTTATATTGCTCCACCTTGCCTTCTGCACTCATATTCTTCTTAAACACCCATTTTCTACCAATGGGTTTCCTTCCAACTAGCAACTCCACCAAATCCCAAGCCTCACTTTTGTCCAAAGATGTCAATTCATCAACCATGGCCTCTTTTCGGAGTTTTCCATTCTCTAAATCCACTTCCTCCATGGCAGTTCTGAGATCATCATCAGTAATAGATAAAGAAAAATTTGAACAAAAATTAGATGGACTATACCTCTTTGGATGTCTTCTCTATTGAATCGATCTTCTAAAAACTGGAGTCTGTGGCTCTTCTTCTTCTTATTCATGTTCTGTTGTAGAGTCTGATTCTTCCTCCTTCAGTTCAAACTCTATATTCTCAGGTTCCTTTGGTAGGAATTCATGTTTAATAACATCATTCATATTTTTAAATGCCACATCTCAGTTGTACACAACCTTTTTTTTCCTGGGTTCCAAAGCTTATAACCTGGTTTAGAGAGATGAACCACATTGGTTTGTTTGAAACGCGTCAACGAAGTCTTTTCCTATGTGATTATCACCAAAAGATCCGTCTGTAAAAATTATGGTTCACAGAATCCAAAAGTCAAAAAAAGCTTATAATCTTTTAAACCATCCTTATACACAATAAATATGCGCCTTTCATATTTACTATACAACTTGATTCTTTTATCCTTTGGAACATGTACATATACATCACTGCCAAATACTCTGATATGTGTGAGAGAGGATTTATTACTAGTCCATACCTCATGTGGAGTCTTATCCTCCAACACTAATGAATTTGATCTGTTAAATAGGTAACATGCAATATCCACTGCCTCTATCCAGAATTCTTGTCCTATCCCGACACCAATGAGCATGCTTCTTGCATTTTCTATCAACGTCCTATTCATTCTTTCTGCAACTCCATTTTGCTGAGGTATGTATGGAGTATTTTTTTGTCATGCTATACCACGCTTCTTATAGAACTCTTCCAATTTATTTTTGCATAACTCTCCACCATTATATGTCCTCAACACCCTAATCTTCTTCTATGTCTCATCTTCCACCGGAGCCTTAAATTCTTTAAACCTATCAAAGACTTCAAATTTATTCTTAAGGAAATATATCCATGTATTCTTTGAGAATTCATCCATAAATGAGACATAGTACATAGACTTACCTAGTGATGGAATCAAAATAGGTGCAAACACATCACTGTGCACAAGCATTGATATCCCTTTCGCCCTCTTAGCACTAGAGGGGAAACTCCATTAGGGAAATTTTGAGGTCTAAAATGAGTCTCCTAAGAAAAATGTATAACCAATATAAAATTTATAAGAACCAATAAGATTCAAGACGATGATGACAACCATGGGGGATGAGTCACTATTTTTGGAGCAAAAAAGTAAAAAGATTAAAAAATAATAAAATAATAAAACTATTTTTTCAGCTCATGTTTTCAACTTATCTCCCTAAGATTTTACTCAAATTTCGAGCAGGAGTACTCATTAGATGCAAAATTTAATTCCTCATCCAAGGAGTACCCATGTTGCATACTTTATGTGAACCCTATTACATGAAAAATGAGAAATACATGAAAAATCGTGATTGCACTCACATTTTCCATGTATTTCTCATTTTTTGTGTAGCAGACTTCATCAAAAGTATGAAACTTGGGTACTCCCTGGATGAAGAATCAAATTATGCATCCAACGAGTGTTTCTGCTCTAAATTTGAGTAAACCGATAGAGAGATAAGTTGAAAATACGTGTTGAAAAAATAATTTCATTAGGAGGCTCATTTTAGACCTCAAAATTCCCCTAATGACTGATTTTGCTTCCCATCTACACAGTGTTCACATAAATTTAAATTCAGAGAGAAAATAGACATACCTTCTACCATACCATTACCATGTAGTATTGGAAGGCCCTTCTCTCCAATATGTTCAAGTCTTTAATGTCATAACATAGTCTTTTCTCCATAGACCACTAGATTTTCTTCTCCACCTTCAGGAACCACAAAACCGTTACACCCATAAATAAAAGTGCTACCCAGAAGCTTGTACAAAGTTCCAATCTGAAATCCCCACATCAATACTAGTGCTCCCCAAACCATCTTGCAGGTATCTTTCCCGAACACTTTTTTTACACCTGTATCATCCATCTTGCTTATAGAAATTAGATTTCTGGCCAATGTAGGAATATGCAGAACAATAGTAAGTGTTCTAATCCTTCCACATTGCAATTTCAACTTGAATTTTCCATGTCCTATGATTATGGTCTTCTTGTCATCCTCTAGGAAGAAATCACCACTATCAAATTTCTTGTATTCGCACAACCACTCCCTATGGGGAGTGAAGTGAAAGGATGCACCTGAGTTAATCAACCATGTCTTGTGATCTACATGTATACTTGAAGAAGAAGCCAAGTACTCCCCCACCTTCATCTGAAGTGGTTTTCACCTCTGCAGAAGGAGCATCATAAAATCCCTTTCCTTTCTCAGGAGTTTTAGATTTGCAATACTTTTTGTAGTGCCCTTATTTTCCACATTTCGAGCATACCTTTACAATTTCTCCTAGAGATTTAGATCTCTCTCTAGATTTCGATCTCCCACTTGAGGACTTGTTTTTATTTGTATTCCAGGACCGTCCTCTCAAAGACAAGGAATCTCCATTCTATCTCTCCATATTTTTCTATCTCATCTCCTCTAACAACAATTATGAGACTATCTCATCAAACTTCAAGATAGTTGTATTGCAACCTATAGAAACAACCAAACTATCCCACGATTCTGGTAGAGAACACAACATACTGATGCA
Source organism: Pinus albicaulis (assembly GCA_034641835.2). Taxonomy (NCBI): domain Eukaryota; kingdom Viridiplantae; phylum Streptophyta; class Pinopsida; order Pinales; family Pinaceae; genus Pinus; species Pinus albicaulis. The sequence goes on from CM076581.1 coordinate 799,184,819, forward strand.
CTTATATTCGTCTAAAATTTTAATAGCAACAGATAACAACTGACTTACCACAATATTAAAGGCATTTAAATGCTCTATCACCGAGTCTCCATCCTTCATTCTTATTTTATACAACTTTTTCTGTCATAACAATTTGTTCACCAGAGACTTAGAAAGATACAAAGTCCCTAAGTTGTCACACAAAGAATTTGTTGTAGCTTCTCCTCAAACATTCAACAATATTGAATTTGAGATACACAATTGTATTGTGCTCTTTTCCTTCCAATCCAAATTCTCCCAGTCTTTTGTTGACATTGTCGTTGGTTTAGTACATGGATCTACCATGATCCATTGATCTTTATCCACCAACAGATCCTCCATATTGAGCTTCCACAGCTCAAAAATTTGTCCATTAAATTTATCTATATCTATCTTTCCACTATTCATCTTCTTCTTTCACTGCAAGAATCAATCCCGCAGATATCCCATTGTAACAGGGTCTACCACAGGCTCGAGCAAAACCCCTTGACACTAAAGGCTTCCCCTTGAAGCCAAAAAAACTCTGATACCAAATTTAAGTTTTAACCCTATACAAAAATTGCCCGTAGACGAATTCTTAAAACATAAAAATATATAATGGAGACAACATAAAACAAATATATACATATATTTTTCCCTTTATCCCAAAACCGAGACTACCAGATTGATTTTTCATTATATTCCTTTCAATGTTACAATACATATATATACATGTTGAAACATTCCCCAATCCACTAACCCTGGATTAGAATATAACCATAGTTCCCTTGACCAAATCTAACAAAAACCATGGGAAGAAAACCTTAATGCCCAAAACCATGTGCAAAAACCATGCACAAAACCATCGGTAGGCCTGCCCATAATCTATGGCCTTGGAACCCATACACCTATTGCACATTGGAGCGAGGGGTAGTTCATGTGTGCGTGTGTGTGTTAGGGTCGAGAGGGTTAGGGGTTGGGAGTTAAGTGTGTTAGGTTCTAGTGGGTTAAGGGTTATGGATCAAGTGTGTTAGGGTCTAGTGGGTGAAGGGTTGGGGGTTAAGTGAGTTAGTAGTTGTGGGTTAAGTGGGTTAGGATCTAGTGAGTTAAGGTATAGGAGGTTAAGTGGGTTATAATGCATATAGTTTATACCATAACCCACTTAATCCCCAACCCCTAACCCAATAGACACTAACCCCTAACCCAATAAACTCTAACACACTTGACCTCCAACCCCTAACCAACTAGACCCTAAGCCACTTAACATCCAAACCTTAACCTGCTAGACTCTAATGCAATTAATCCCCAACCCCTAACCCAATAGACTATAACACACTTAATCCCTAAGCCTTAACACATTAACCCACTAGACCTTAAGACACTTAACCCCAAACCCCTAACCCACTAGACCTATACACACTTGACTCACTATCCCTAAACCAATAGACCTTAACACACTTGACCCCCAACTTCTAACCCACTAGACCGTAATCGATTTAATCCCCAACCCCTAACCCACTAAACACTGAGACACTTAACCCCTAACCCACTACACAATAAGCCACTTAACCCTCATCCCCCAACCCACTACACCCTAAGCCACTTAACCCCTAACCCACTAGATGCTAACACACTTAACCCCTAACCCCTAACCCATTATATCCTAAGACACTTCAAACCTCTAACCCCTAACCCACTAGACTCTAAATTATTTAATCCCCAAACTCTAATGCATTATACCCCAACCCACTTAACCCCCAACCTCGTACCCACTATACCCTAATTCACTTAAACCCCAACCTGTAATGCATTACACCCTAATTCACTTAATCCCAACCCCTAACCCACTAGACCCTATGACAATTAATCGCCAACCCCTTACCCATTGGACCCTAACACACTTAAAACCTCAAGCCCATAACTCACTAAACCCTAACACACTTACAACCTCCAGACCCTAAGTGACTTAACCCTTAAGCCCAAACCCACTAGACCCTAAGCCACTTATCCCTTAACCCCTAACCCCTAATTCACTAGACCATAACCCACTTAGACCCTCGAAGGCATGACTAAATGTCGCTCTCTCTATCCCAGACACACACACACACTTATCTTCATAAGTGGAAAAAATGTTTTTTAAAAAACATATGTTTTCCAAAACACATATGCGTTATAAAATTCACATGCATTTTACAACGTATATATGTTGCACTAGACATCGTCACCACTTCGTGGTTCAACTATTCCCAAGGGGTGCGTTGATGTCTAGAAAATGTGTATGCATTTTGAAAATGCGTATGCATTTCAAAAAAGTACGCATTATGAAATTTGTGTGAGTTATGAAATGCATACATGTTTTAACATGATAAAAAGCCAACCTATCTCCATTTGAACCCGATTTTTCCATTGTATTTTTCATGAAAATCATTTTCTCAAGTGGAATTTTCATGCAAAAATTTTCTAAGGCATTCAAGGAGCACAAGAATTCATTCATGTCATTACAATTCGGAAGGAGCCCTTTGTCCTTCTATCAATTCAAAGGAGTCAATGGAGCTTTGAAGAAATTGGAAAAATTCAAAGCACTTCATTGGGAAGAAACAAGATCAACTCAAAACCATTCTCACAAGCATCCTCAAGAATTAAAATAAATCCAATGGGAAGAAGAGAGCATTATTTCAACTAAACCAATTCTATGGAATTCAAAGCAATACATTGTGAAGAATCAAGTATTCTCTCAACTCAACTCATTCTGAAGAATTATATAAAATTAAAGCAATTCCTTGGGAACAAATAAGCATTGCCTTAACTCTACTCATTCTCACAAGCATTCTCAAGAATTCAAAGAAATCCATTGGGAGCTCTCAAGAACTTTATCAACTCAAAGTAATTCATTGGGAAGAAACAATAATTCTCTCAACTCAACTCATTCTCATAAGCATTGTCAAGAATTCAAACAAATCCATTGAGAAGAAACAAGCATTATCACAAGCATTCTATCTTGACTCATTTCAAGCCATAAGGAGTAAAAATTTTCAAGGAAAATCTTTGTAATAGGAATAGAAAAACATCAAGGAAAGAACATACGAATGAGAAAATGGAAGAAGAAAAGAGAGAAGCAATAGAAATGGTATACAAAGGAAGATGTACAAGAAATGACCTTATAATTCGACCTATGCCAACTGTTGAATCTACTCCTAGCTCATCAATACCTATGGTGAAACCACAATTAATGGATACAAATGTTGAGGAGCCTGATCAATTGTTAGTGGAAGTTGGGTACAAGGGAAATGATATATTGTTTTTCAAGACCTTGAACAATAGTGCAATGAAGGGGCTTCTAACAAGGTTTTCATGCAAGCCAATGATGTTATGAAATATCTTAGTAAGAGTTTGCATCATACAAAAACAAATGTCAACATCACTCCAACAACTAATGACCCCCCTACACGAGCCACTAGGAAAAAGAGGACTCCTAGATGGATACAAGTGGACGAAAGTGCATTGTCATTAATGGAAGGTAAGGTCCATGACTGCACTATCAAACAACATTGTGCACAAATTACAAAGCAATTATTTGAACCTAAATCTAAGGCTTGTAAATGTGAGTTGTATTTAAGTTTGTTAAAATCTAAGAGTTTGTTTTTAGTTAGAAAACAATTACACGTAAAGGCATTGAAAAATACTCAATCAAGTGGTCATGTTGTTAGATCTCTTGTTGATGCATATTCTTCCATATGTTAAAAAAACATTCACAAGATTGCAATACATCTTGAAGACTATTAGTTGAATATGTTGTAAGCAGAAGTACAAGACAATCACATTTTATTAAAAGCACATCACAAATTGTTAATTTGCATCTAAAAACACTATTTTGATATTCACCTAGAAGAGATAGTAATTTGACTTAGATGGACAAATCGATAAATTGTGGGCATTAAGTGGTAGATTACCACATAAATATAAGAAATTAGTAGAAGCAGTTAAGGGACTAGTGCTTGCATTTTGGCATGAAAAAGTAGGCCTTCTTCCAACATAAAGGATGTGTTTAAAAGATATAGTGGGTTCTAAGGAGCATAAGCCCCACATTAAACACTATCTTGACATTACTCAAACTCAAATTTATGAGTTTCTTAAAGTTTATCATGAAGAATTGAGGTTGGCGAAAGACTATTTGAAAAATGCAAACCATGGTATGTTATAATAAACACCATCTGTAACACTTGTTGTTGTATATACGATATAAGTTTTGATTATTATTATAATACCTTTGTCCATATACGTTGATTTTTGCATGCTAACCACGTGTAAGAATGCACAAGTACAATGCCACCAATTTCATTAAGAGATTTTATCCATATCATCATGTGTCCAAGGCAAGATGGGAAGAATTATTATGCAAAAAAATAAATTAGATGGTACTTGCAATCAGTGTGGTGGGCTAGTGGGCTAGCTTTATGGAGTGATTTCCCCCATGAGACTGTAGATGATCCATTTGGGGAGAGGAAAATTTACCTGTAGAGCTTCCAATATGAGACTTTTCAGTTACAGGATGAGAAAGAAAGTAGGAAGATTAAATTGGTGACTTCACAAGTAATAATCTATTCCTCATACTTTTATGAAAATTACTTCACATGTTCACATGGCTCAGTGGCAAGACAAGTAATTCAAAATAAGGATACATTCCCCATCAGAACAATATCAGTGGTTGAATTTGCATAAAGTACACTTTACAACCACAAAATGAGATACAAAGTCAATACCATCATTCGGATTAGGTTAGCATAATAGTGCAAATTACTTATAGGCATGGGATAAATAGTAACGAAGACAAGCAGGTTATACTAAAAGAAATTCACTTCTACATAAGTGATTATAAAACCCATGATTTTTATTATGTGCAACATTTTTTTCTTCAGTTATTTTATGATTGTTTGATTGCTATGGGTATACAATTTTGTCGACATTTGGTTTAGTCAAATGGATCTGTAGGTCATTTAAAAAATGCAAGTGTATTTCAGTGGTTCATCTTTATTGCACATAAAATGCAAAGTGCAACATTTATGGAGTTATTTTGAGGCTGGACATGGAAACAAAGAGCTTGATGGTGTTGGTGCTTACATAAAAATAACACTTTGATGGAAGAGATGATTTTTTCAGGGACAAACCTTCAATATACTTCATTAATAGTTTTATGGTCTACAACAGGATGGGAGAACACTCGACAAGGAGAAGAAAATTCCAAAGAATTTTCTGGGAGGTGAAAGATGTGGATAGATCACGCGTATATTGAGTCAACACAGTGTATGAAACAAGAGGATTTCATTTAGTTAAGATAAAACAACTCCACCCTTCAAATATGGATAAGAAATTTGTCTTTATTTGGTGGTTCATGTAGAATTAAATGGGAATATTGTTTATCTTCAAAGTGGGTTGATGCATGGACTCGAGTGACAATTGGGATCAATAAGTGCATCGTTGATCATATAACATGGCTGGAAGAGGATAAAACAAATATTTCTAATGATTATGATCACTTGTTAGATCTTGTAAAACAAAGTACGCATATGTTCAATTAAGCATTTCATTATAAGTTCCTAATTGAAAATGAATTTGACTATTATTACATGCACCCTTCAAATTTTAACAGATGCCATGTTTGACATTTGTTTCATTTTGCAGGTCACATATATGCAATGGTTTATACAAAAAATAATGTATGGGGCTCTAAATATTGGTTGGTAGGTTGCTTGTATGTGAAGCAAACACTCCTTGAACCATAACAAATGATGAGAATAACGAGTTTTTGACTGGCTTGGTGGTTGTTAAAGGTGAATATTTGACACTAACTGCACAACAAAAGATGAAGGATGGGTATGTATATCATGATTATAGGCTAGGAGAAATTGTATAACACTACACCAACTTAATACTGGTGTTAACACTGGAAAATCGTATAGCAGAAGATGACATTAATTAATGTCAAGCCAAAGGATTTACAGGGCTGGAAGACATTACAGGATCCGGAAAGTATTTAAAAATCTCAAAAGTTTAAGGAAAAACAAATTTGAACTAGTCATAAATGCTGATTGCACGCATTATTTTTCGAGAAGAGCGCCTTCTGGCCCGATAAGCGCGCATTCCTGAGAAGCGAAATGTCACTATTTGGGACCACATAAAGGAAAGGACAAGTTACTCCTTACTTGAAGTCGCCTAAGGACAGCCACCAACGCCTCCTTAGACACTATGTGAGCACACAATGGAATATTTGGAGCACACAATGGAATCATACCTCTCCCTTGGGTCACCATCCACCATGTACCAAGGGAGGGAAGGAGGATTTTAAATCCCCTATATAAAGCCAAAATGAGATGAAGAATTGGTGATCACATTGTTACGCTGGCCAGAATTTCCCAAGCAATACCAGCAGTGTGCGACCTGGAGCTGCAGACAGAGGGGACTCACTTCTTGGCCACCCAACAAGTTCAGTCCACATAGTAAAGAGAGAGAGAGAGATTGCACCGAGGCAAGCTTGGAATGACCAACATCTTTGCATCGGGACCTAAAACCATTGTCTAGGGGCCCTTTGGCAAGAGGTTTAAGTATTCTTCTCTTCACTACCAGCGCTCACTAAGAGGGGCCTAGAGCCACCTTTTGCATTATTGTGTTGTTTGACTCGTTTAGAGCTTCTATTTATTTATGTTTAGTTTTAGTTTAGTTTTTAGATTATATTTGCATGCTTCTTTTTATATGTAGTATGCTCATTTACTCCACTTCTTTCTGCCTGTTACCAATAGTTTAAAGGGGTAAACCACACCCCTTAAACTGGGGTGATTTCGTACATACGTGCACCAAATCCACCACAACAACTGGGGACAAACATCAAGTTATGCACAATTTCCAAGAAAAACAAGGCTCGGGTACAATATTTCTTACCTTACTCCATGCATGAGAAATTGATGGATATTGTTAGTAGTAGAGACGATCCCAATGGAATGGTGGAATGAAAAATAACTATCTTATTTATGTTTCTTACACTACTTTATGTATGATGCAAAATTGATAGTAGAGAAAGAAGTATTTTCATTTTTATAACCGTTATATTTATTTTTTATAGAATCAATATTCTTTATTTATCCTCATAATTCTATACTCAATTCATTGTCACCCAACCCCCAACCCAGTAGAACATAATTCACTTAACCCACAACCCCTAACCCACTACACCCTAATCCACTTAACCCCCAACACCTAACCCACTAGACTCTCCTCTTGTCTCTCTTTCAAGACTAATTAAGTTACATGATGAGGATGTCTGATCCTTGGTTTCAATATTTACCTTACCTTCATCATGCATTTAAGGTTACTGAGTTTTTGGTTTAATCTTCAGTATGTGACAAATTTTGGTTTCATGAATTGATATTAAAAGGTTAGGGTCAATTGAGACAATATCTGTTTATTTTTCATCACAAATATCCTTCTATGCTTACTTGTGGAAAGTTCAATCTTGAAATATCACTATTATGGTCCAAGAACCTTTTTAGCAATATCGGATCCTGTAACACTATTGTTGTATTCAAGCCATGTTGGTGTATGCATTGATCTATGAATACATATACTGTATTTAGTGCAAGACTTATTGTGGCCTAATCGATGAAAGACATTACTATGAACTAAAGATGACTGAGCTTCACCTTGAATATTGTCCTTAGAGATGTAGATTTGGTCAACAGGGTTTCTAGTTTTTTGGAAGGAAGTATGCTAAAGGGAGCTTCTTCAATGTCCATTTCCATGTATACTTCAGCTATTGCACCTACAACACTACAGAATTTGATTGAATAATTATTGATGTCAAAATTGGTTCGACACCAGCAACAATTCCAAATTCTTGGTTGGCTACACCAAGAACAATGGGAAGACCACTGAAGCTATAGCCTTCTTTTACACAATTATCCGGGACACAAATACTTGTTACAAATGAAGAAAATACATTAAAACACAGTAATAACTATTGCCAGTGTGCACACTAAACAATAATAATTGTCGCTGAAAATTACATCACAAACATTCACAAAAATATATGGCCAAAAACATAAAACATTAACACACAAAAGAAACATAATATATAAATACTGTGTATTAACAAATTTCATATACTTCAGCTATTGCACCTAGACCACTAGAAAATTTGATCGAAGAACTATTGATGTCAAAATTAGTTCGACACTAGCAACAATTCTAAATTCTTGGTTGGCTACACCAAGAACAATGGGAGGACCACTGAAGTTATAGCCTTCTTTTACACAATTATCCGAGACACAAATACTTGTTACAAATGAAGAAAATACAGTAAACCACAGTAATAAATATTGCCAGTGTGCACACTAAACAACAATAATTGTTGCTGAAAATTACATAACAAACATTCACAAAAATATATGGCCAAAATATATTGGTTCGACACTAGCAACAATTCTAAATTCTTGGTTGGCTACACCAAGAACAATGGGAAGGCCACTGAAGTTATAGCCTTCTTTTACACAATTATCCGAGACACAAATACTTGTTACAAATGAAGAAAATACATCAAAACACAGTAATAAATATTGCCAGTGTGCACACTTAACAACAATAATTGTTGCTGAAAATTACATAACAAACATTCACAAAAATATATGGCCAAAAACATAAAACATCAACACATAAAAGAAACATAATATATAAAGAATGTGTATTAACAAATTTCATAAACAACAACATAAATATGCAGTATGAGTCTCCAATATATATATTTCAGTTGTAAATACAGTTGCACAAAATACTATTAAATACTATAATAAAGTATTAACTAAAAATAGTCTGCGATACAGAGATATTGCACAACTGTATAATAATTGAAACAGTAGTAAAACTGCCCACACTCTTCATTAAATAAAACTCAACTCTGCATATATCTTAAATAAAAATTACTAATAATTATAAAACAAAAGACACAACAATAAGAATAGTGAAAGAGAAAAATAATTAAATAAGACACAACTAAACAAAATAAAGAACACATATTTAATTGAATATATTTATAAAAATGTTCAAATGTAATGAGTCCCACAATCGTATCAAAAATAATTTGTAACAGAACTTCTTTACAAATGACACTTTTTCAATAACATGTCAGTCAAATGCAAGTAGAAAGAACATAAGAATCGTTGGCTCTACTGCACTTGGACCACTGATAGATTTTAGACTTAGAAATACTATGGCAAAAGTGTCAAGAATTAGTACAGACAATTAAGCAGCAGTAATAAATCATCAATGATTACTTAAACTAACAAAACTAAAAATCCCTATTTCTTTAGTGCTTTTAAAAAAAAATCATACAATTATCAACATAAAAAACTCAAAATATTTAACACAAAATAGAAGAGAAATGACCCAATCTTACCATACTAATGTCAAATGTGGAACCCTTCTAAAGCTCCAATAAATAGATAAGTATCCCCTTTAAAACGGTTGAGAACCGTTTAATTGTAACTAACCTTTTTCCCAAGGGTACTAGCTTTTGAAAAGGAAAGATAAAATCATGTGTATGGACTGCTGAGGTGTCACATGACTCAAAGGGAGGAGAGGACCCAATTTCCATCACACACATCGTCATAATATATAAAAAATTGTCCGTGAAGCGGAGGTCTCACGGTGGAGGGAGAAGGTTTTCATCCCATCCACCAAGGTTCAAATCTCCGTGGAGACATATGCCTGTTGTGTCTTGGCTAGAAGAGTAGGCGACCCCCTAGTGGACGTCTCGGCTCTTGTTGAGGCATAAGTTAATTGCTATTGTGTGCGGCTTGCAGGCTGTTGCACCTAGCCTAGGTTTATAGTGGCAGCCAGTTGGATTTGAACCCGGGCCTTGCTCAGGCAACTCTCACCAGTTACCGATTGTCCTAGATCTAAAAATTAAAAAAAATTAAAAAAAATTTAAAAAAAAAAAAAAAAAATTTATATATATATATATATATAAAAATTCATTAACATAAATTTCCACATCATGAGTAATGATAACCCATTGTCACTCCCACGGCATGCAAGTCACCATGATCCATCATAAATCACGACTTTGACATCTTTTAAAACTATTCAAAAAACATATATATATCCAAACCATCACAGGCAACGAACACAAGTCTCCACATGGTTCTTGCTCGCAGAGATATCCACAATATCCAAAACACATAAAAATATACCATATACTATATCAGCTCAAATATAAACAAGTCCAAAACTGATGAGCAACTTAAACTGAAACCTAAACATGTAACCAAATCTGCCAGAATTTTGCCCGATCTCTGGAAAGAGATCCTGTATTGAAATAACTGAATGACCTGCATTATCTTGGACTTGACTAGTGCTAGATGAAACCTCTTTTCCCCTTTAAAAATCATGCAACAATTCTCTATACATATTACAAATGTAAATCTAGTCAACTTGCATGGATCAGGGTAACACAGGTCATGAACAAAATGAATGAATGGTGGAGAAGACAGGAAACAAGTGGAGGACTCAAGTGCACAGTTCCGCAACATATAATTTCTATTCTACATAATAAAATTCCGCAACATCTCTTTCACATATGGTTCTGTGATATAAATTGCATTATATTCCCTTTCGAAAATTTAATTTAATTTCATTACCATGCTCTGGACATCTACATGTGCTATTGAAGACCCAGAAATACTTTCATGAGATGGAATTTATGAACTAGTGCAAATATAGGGGCACAAACATTGAATTTGCAGTAAGCGATGGTTTTCAAACAAGTCATGGAGGCGTACATTATGGCCAAACATGCCACAAACCCATGGAACAAAAGGGCTATCTCCAAACAATTTTTGGATGATAATATGACGAATGAATTGTGATGGGGTTGGTACTCATATTATGTGAAGGGACGAATTTGCACTCATATTAAAATGAAATGGTAAAATGGCTATGGCCAATCAACCCTCGAATGGGGACGGGAGAGTCATCATAACAGAGTAATGGTAATCTTATGAAAAATGAAATTGCAGAAACAAGAACGTGACAATATGCAATGACACACGGACACAGAGCATGTTTGCTTCCTGATACTGAGCCAGTACCCGTGATAATTTTATAACATGTCAAATGCATCGTGGTGTTCCCTTAAAAAAAATTCAGCCTGTAAACTCTTCGATATTCTTCAATTTTCCCATTGCACATTCGGGTTGACAAGCCATAAGGTTTGTTGCAGAATGGTATGATTATGAAGCTTGAAAATAAGCACATAAGATATCAAAGGTCGGATGTGAGCCAAACTAAGATACAGGACGAGTAAAATGAAGGAAAACAAACTGGTAGGATTGACAGAGGTTGGCAGTGGTCCTATATATTCCATGCATGAAAAGAGGTAAGCAGTGCCTCTCGATGAAGGACATGCAAATCCTCTAGCTCAGTAATACACAAGGGTGCCCAGCATTAAAAGGGCAGGTAGACAAGTCGGTACTAACAAATAAGGCCAGAGTACCATAAAAAAGGGTATTTAGGTTAGTGGGATTAGCAAGGCAAGAGCACTCAGCAAAAAATAGCATGTAAGTGGGAGAGAAAAACATGTAACAAAGTGGGAGAGCCACCAGCCATTTGCAGGCAGGTATAGCCTGTCCATTTTTTCAACTTCTTCGTCTGTCTGAAGTTAATTAATTTGGACAAATAATTTCATAGTTGTGCTTGATAGAAAGTTTATATACATAGTTTTTGACCATTGTGCAACCACAAACCGGTGATATTAAGAGCTACTGGATGCCGAGAATACATACAGTACTTGATTGTAGCTAACAACACTCATGAGACATGCAAATAGAAAATGAAGTCCCCCTGGATGGAAATTTACCCACCACAGATCCTTAAGAACTTGATGCTTGAAAGGGTTAAGGCAAACCAATGAAGACTAAGAATTGTTTTCAAAATATTTATGGCCAGAAAAATCTAATATATAAACTTATGAACAGATCACAGTACAAGAAACTTGATCAGAAGACCCTGTTTTTCATTCTGTTCTAGTTTACTTTCCTGTCTTGACACTATTGTTTACATTGCTAAACATTTTATATACATAGCAGGGTAGTCGCATCTTTTATCCCATGAAACCCTCTAGTCCCATTTCTCGTTCTTTTTTACCATTTCTGCTAACACAATGTACCGATAAATTGATAGGCCGGTGAATAAAAACACCAAATTAATGACAACTTACCATATAAACGTTCAAAATAATGCACAAATCCTGCGCTAAGCATCCCAGTAACAAAATCATTAACTGTTTGCAGTTTGCACAGTAATGAAATGTTGATTATCAGATCAGACGCTATTAATACCAAAAAGACTTCAAAAATCAAGGCCAAAAGCAGTGCAATAGCTGAGAATGGAAACACAGATATGAAGAACACGTCAACAGCCTTTCTGACGATGGCGATGTCTTCAAGATCAACACTGACATGAGCAAGGGCCTTTGGATGATGATTTACCCCCGGAGAACCTCTGACCATTTTGCTATCTTTTATCCACAGGAGCATAGCCATAAATTGGACAAGATCCAAAACTGTACACCATACCACAAACATCACACCCCATAATGTCTTCAGAATGCCTGTTACATTCCATATGGGCAGGTTGCTTCGGCTGTAGCGGTTAGTACGTGGTATAGAGGGCATGGATTTGGGCTGACAATTTTTTCTGGTACAATCCAAGAATAGGGACATGACAGATATGCAGTCTCTTAATGCAGTGATGTATTTTAAGAATGATACTGGCCTCAGCTTCTGCTGATTTGTAATTCAAAAGGAAAGGAAGGGTCCAGAGGGGGGGCTGCACTGTGCAGTAGCCAACGCGGCGGTATACTTTTCAACAAAATCAAAACCCTGGGTATAGGAGACACTGAGCTCTGGCACTATAGCTCTGGCACTATCAAAATTTTTCTGGAGCCATTGTTGATGCCCTTTTTTGTCTCTCTTCTGCATGAAAAACATCATTTCCAAATCAAATTTTCCATCAAATTTATTAAAAAATCAGATCCAAAAAATCTGTAACATTTTTAGTTTTCTAGAATTTGACGAAGAGGAAAGAACCAAAGATAGAGCACACAGAGATGATAACAAAGCTCCACTCCATCAAGGATATTGCAGCAGAAACTTGTACCACCTGTGTGCATATTCTAGCAAAGGATAGGGTCAAGAGATTGCTTGGCTTTGGAAGAACAGCGATAGACCTATCCCAGATGGCAGAACAGGCCTTGGAAGCGTGGGTTATATTCAAAAAAAATTTCCTCAATGGCAAGGATTGTCACATTTTAGTCTCTAATATTGTATCCTTGACTGTCCTCCACTACTGCTTTCTAGAACAAGTTCCGAATCAGCAGAAAGGAAGAATATCTTTTGGTTATCATGAGAAAGATTTTGACATCTCATAGTACATGCAGGGCTGATAGAATGGGAACATGAGCAGCTCAATAAATATGGTCAGTACATTTTAGAAATCTATCAATAACATCCCTGACTTTATACTACCAATACACCTAACTCAATGCTCAAGCCTGGCAACCTGCTCCTGCAAGAGACCATTGCAAGGATCACTCTCAACTTCAAGTCATGTTCTCACTTATATTAGTTCATGTTGTAGTCTGAGCTCCATGTTTGTTTTCACTTCCACAATTCTTGTCTGCATATGATTGCACTGAGCATGTCAAGGCTGCAAAGGAGGCCTGCCGAAAGGTTGGTCCAAACAAGATTTGGTCTACAAAAAGATACATGCTTAGCGATGATTATTCTAAAGAAGATCTTTTTAATGTTCTCTGCAAGATGGACAGGAAATCCCCTGTACTCGATGGTTTGCCTTTTGAATTTTCCAAAATGATGTGGGATGTTATTGGGGATGACCTACTAATGATTGTAGGGATGTCTTCCTTTCTGGCAGGATGGGTGACTTTTTAGACTCAAGCCTTGATCGAGAGCATAGAAACAGATCATCGGCCACAAGATATTTTGTCCCTGAGAACTCAAGAGAATAAAGGAAACAATGTACTAGTTCATTCAAATGGGAGAAAACCTGGCCAGTAGTGTGCTTTTGTCGGAGACCAACATAAAATTCAACGTTTAAGAGATTTTCATGGTTGGTCCCAACATCAATTGCTATTGGAAGACATTGTCCACATACCAGTAGAGTAGTGCAGTAGAGTAGTGGAGAGAATAAACATACAAAATAACTGACTGACTATAAGGCATAAGAGACATGCAATAGCGGGTTAAAAATATGTTTAAACAATAAACTATAGGTTCTGGTGTTGCATATCGATGAAGGACGAACTCCACCAAGTGTAGTGTATAGAGCTACTTTGCCAACAGGTATGCCCATACCCTTTTAGTAATCAAAACATGTGTATACTGGATAATACAAGCATCAAACTATTATGGGGAAAAGATACAAGGAAAAGAAAACACCCTAATTTATCAAGGCAGGCATTTGGTGGGTAAAGATAAGTTATAATAGAAACATCAGGCAGGTAGAAAATGAGGAAAAATGCAAAATAAAAAACACCCTAAATTAAAATAACATGAAATAAATGCACGCAGATATCAGTTTTTTGGGAAAATCTTTTTCCCATTATTTGTAACTGGAAATGCACACACATGATAGTTTTTATTGTCATTCATTGTATATTAATTGTCTTCTTTCCAAAGAAAAAAGGATGAAAGAAGAAAATGAGGGAGAAAAGGGAAGAGAGAAATCATGGGAGATCCCCTGGTAACATGTATATTGGTGGGGACACGAGGATGACAATCGAAACTTTAACTTTTAAGACTTTAACAACACCCTATTAACAGAAATTTGATTTAAGAATAAAAATGTTTTAAGTCCGCCCCTTTACAATCTTCTTAACACCATATGATCATGGGTCCAGAACCGTGGTTTAGCCTCCATGTTTAAACGCATTGACCTTAGGGTTTGTTTTTCATTTTATCATTTCGTCGCAAGGGTTTTTAGAGCAAGAACAGAGTAAGGTTTTCGACCCTACAGCCGCCTGCGATTCCGCGCAACGTCTGAGTGTGTGTATTGGGGTTTCGACCCTGTTGTGGCTGCCTGCAACTCTATTCGATGTCCAACTGTATGCGTCGACCTGCTTGGTAACATTGGGGCTTTTCCTTTTTGTTTGTTATCCTCCTATTTTTGCCTGTTGTCTTCAAATATTCTTTCGTGGTATTGAAACTGTCTTCTGTGCAACCAACAGGTGCAAGTTCCATTTCCGGGGCAGCTCGACCTCTACATCACAAAGGTAAGTTCTCATTCTGATTTTTGTTCATGATTCTCATTGTTGTCTTTCTAATCTCCTGGTGCCTTGGCTAGCAGGTGACGGTTTCTTTGGCTTTGCAGAAATGGTTCTCCGTTTGTGGTTGTGCTGTCTCTTCGTCCTTAGTTTGCTGGTATTCGCTACTTCAGGTAAGCCGACTCGGTAATGCTCATCCTCAGCCCTTCATTTGATTTTCTCTGTTTCATTCAAATGCTACCACTCTAAATTTCTTGTGTGTTCGCTTGTGGAATGCAGGTGTCGAACCTAACGTGGTCTCCTGCTGCCGCCGTGGTCCAAAATCTCCCTTGTGCAACCGGGTAGGACCTCTCCTAAATCTACCTGTGATTTGTGTTTAAATAGCTAGGAATAACAAACCCCAAAGAGGTTTTCGAGGTCTTGTTAGCGTTGTCTTCTAATATCTCTTTTCTGGCTTACTTCATAACAGTGAACCGGTGTTTTTGCCATGTTTTTGATGTGCTTCAGTTTGAAAGTAGGGTATAAACCCTAGCCGCTGTAAATTTATAAACCCTTACTGGGTTCGGTCTTCAATACTATTTTAAATTAACTGAAACTGTTCCACTATTACTGTTCAATTCTGAATTACATTTGCAGACTTTTTGAATGAAAAAAAAAAAGGAATGCTTTTTTTAAAATATACCTGTAATTCTCTGTTTCCAATGTATTGTTCTTGTGTCGTTCAGTTCGGCTTCATCCTGCTTGAACTTTCTGGATTGTGTAATTTCTTTTTAATTGCCACATGAAAACTCTTGGCACATTTTTAACATTCAAATTAACTCAAAATGCAGAAAAAAATAACTGTTGTTTTGAAAGAGAAATTTGATAATGCTTTATTGTTCACACATGCACAGATTAACTCTTCTAACACACTTCTCCCTACGGATGGCAGACCCTCTTTTGGTGGTTTTTGGGTTGGTTTGTACCTTTCCCGAATCCCCCATGTAATTGAGAAACTACCATTCAGTTTCAAAACTGTTTATCAAAAATAATTTTGCTACTTAACTAATTTAACCTAATTCTTCTTTTAACTGAAAATTACAATAGCCGTATTAGTCTAATTATAACTTTTTAAAACAAAAAGACTAAATAAAAACTCTATTTTTGCCCAGCAGAAAGTAGCCGGTTCTAGCTGTAGTTTTTCAGTTGGATGCTTCTGCATCAGGCTCACGGGGTAAATTAAACTCATGTCTCCTGTCCATGAACTCTTCAATAAAGTCCCAAGCGCTTTGAATTTGTGCAACGTCCAACCAAGAACAATCCTCAATAGGGTGGTTCTTCCACTTTACCAGATACTGCAAGTATTCTTTTCTTCGTGTCTTCCTGGCTACCTAGGTGTCCAAAACCTATTCAATCTCCAAAGGCTATGCCAAAGGCATCTGCTTAATCCATGGTTCCTCTCATGCTGGGTATCCCGTGTTCGTCTTTCCGAACTATCTTCCACATCAACAGCAACGTATGGGTACAGATCTATCACATTAAAAATGGGTGAGATTCCTACACCCGGAGGTAACTGCAACTCGTAAGCATTTGCAGAAAACTTCCGAAGGATTCTGCAGGGCCCGATTTTTTTCATCTTCAGTTTGTTGTACTCCCCTTTAGGGAACCTCTCCTTGCATAAGTGTGCTAATACCAGGTCTCCCACCTTGAACTATACCCCCGTCTTTTCAAATCTGCTTTCTGTTTGTATTTTTGGTTGCTGTCTTGTAGCTTCTGTTTGACCTGCTCATGGCTGATTGCATTTGCAAAATCTTCCCCATTAGCACTCTTGCGCTCCAACTAACCCAAATCCCGTAATTCAAATATTCCGCATGGGTGCATTCCATATAGGATTTGGAAAAGACTTTTGCCGTGCTTCTGTTGGGCGAGTCATTGTAGGCAAACTCCACCTGTGCAAGTACACGATCCCACTACTTGGAATTTTCACCAACCAGACTCCTTAGCAGATTTCCCAGACTCTTGTTTACAACTTCAATTTGCCCATCTAATTGTGGGTGATAAGCCGAACTGAAGTTTAGTTTTGTGTCTAACTTCTTCCGAGATGATGGATTTCGGCAAGCCATGTAATCTGACTATCTCTGAAAAAACAAGTGCGCTACATGCGTGGCATCACTTGTCTTCCTGCATGGAATGAAATGCACCATCTTGGTGAAACAATCCACCACCACCATGATAGAATCGTAACCCCACTGTGTCCTTGGTAGACCTAAGACAAAGTCCAGACTGACTGAGTCCCAAGCTCTGTTTGGAATGGGTAAGGGTGTATATAGCCCTGCATTCTGGCTGCGTCCCTTTGAATGCTGACAAATCTTGCACTTGGTGACAAACCTCTGCACATCTCTTCTCATTCTCGACCAAAAATAGAAGTGGCTCAGCTTATCCAAAGTCTTATCTATGCCAAAGTGTTCAGCCAAACCTCCACTGTGCTTTTCCTGAATCAAGTTCTCTCGCATGGAACACTCCGGAACACACAACTATCCTCCCTTGAACAGCAACCCCTCCTACATGTTATAGTCCAACCATGGGCTATTGTCTCTCAACAGTGGATTTTGGCAAGCTTCATAAGCTTTCTTAAAGTCTGCATCCATCTCGTACAAGTCCTTAAGATGCTCAAATCCAAACACTTGTATTGTGCTTTCCTGCAATATTAAACTTCTCCTGCTTAACAAATCTGCTACCTTGTTGCCCTGACCGCTAATGTGCTTTAAAGAAAATGTAAAACTCTGTAAGTACTCCACCCATTTCGCATGCTTATGGTTCAGCTTGTGCTGCTGCATAATATACTGCAGTGCCGAATTGTCTGAAAACAAGACAAATTCATTAGCCAACAAATAATGTCTCCAATGCTTCAACGCTTGGACCACTGCATAGAACTCCTTTTCATATGATGTATACTTTTGCCTGCTCTAATTTAACTTCTCGCTGAAGTATGCTACTGGCTTAACTTCTTGGCTGAGAACTACACCAATGGTTGTCCCACTGGCATCACAACGAACTTGGAAAAGTTTGTTGAAGTCTAGTAGTTTTAGGACTGGTTTTTCAGTGATCTTCTTCTTCAAAAGCTGAAAACTCCTTTCAGCCGATTCGGTCCAATGAAAAGGCTGATTTGCCTTCTTAATGGTATCTACCATAGATGCACAAATACCACTGAAATTCTTAATAAACTTCTGATAAAAACTTACTAGTCCATGAAAGCTTCGTACCTCAAATAGACTTTTGGGAGATGGCCAGCTTACTATGGCTGTAATCTTTTCTGGGTCCATCTTCAATTCATTTTCAGAAATACAAATCCTAAATAAATCAATTCTTTCTTGAAAAAAGAACATTTTTTAAGATTTATCAGCAATTTATTTTGCTGCAATTTTTCTAGCACATACCTGACATGCCGAAAATGTTCCTCCTTGGTCTTGTTGAAAATGAGTATATCATCCAGATATACAATCACGAATTTGCCAATGAATTCTTTTAACATCTCATTCATCAAACACATGAACGTGTTCGGAGCATTGCTCAGTCCAAATGGCAAGACCAGCCATTCATACAAGCCTTCATTGGTCTTGAAAGTTGTTTTCCACTTGTCACCTTCTCTAATCCTGATCTGGTGATAGCCGCTTTTCAGATCTATTTTTGAAAAGTACGTTTCTCCACTCAGACAATCCATCATATTGTCCATCCGAGGTAAAGGAAACCTATACCTAATGGTGATCTTATTTATCGCCCTGGAATCGGTGCACATGCGCCACTCACCTCCTTTCTTGGGAGCTAAAATAGTCAGAACAACACAAGGGCTCAAACTCTCCCGAATCAGCCCTTTGTCCAACAACTCTTGTACTTGTTTTCTGATCTCCTCATTATCCTTTGGACTCATCCGGTAAGCAACTTTATTCGGCAAACTGGCTCCTAGAATGAAATCAATGTGGTGACTAATGCTCCGCTTTGGTGGCAATTTATCTGGTAGGTCATCTACCACAATGTCACTGAATTCCTGTAACATGTCCTGTATCTCAAAAGGGAAATCGGTAATTTCAGTATGCAGCAATACTACCCTTGGTCTCCGTACAACTGCATAGTTTACTTCATTTTCTCCAATTTGTCGCAAAAACTCCTTTCCACCTATTAGCAGTGTTTTAGTTCCGCTAGTTTCTACAGCATTTTCCTCCATGGGAACAAGCATATTCTTCATCCCATCTTTCACAAACTTGTAACAATTCTTCTCCCCGTCATGGATAACCTTTCTGTCATATTGCCATGGTCTGCCTAGCAGAATATGGCACAGGTCCATAGGCATAACATCGCAAGTCACCCTGTCTTTGTATTTTCCAATATGAAACTCCACCTCACACTGCTCATCAACCAGCAGTTGGTGCCCTTTTTGCAGCCAAGACACCTTGTATGGAGTCAGGTGCTTCAGCTTCTTCAAGCCCAATTTTTCCACCATCTCAGTGGCTACCAGGTTGTCAGTACTCCCGCTATCTATAATTAGTTTGCAGCGTTTTCCATGCGACTTGCATATTGTCTGGAACAATGTTTTCCGCTGCGTCATGTCACTCACTTACCTGGTTTCAGCAAAACCTTGTTCAACACCAAGGCATCACCTGTTTCAGGCACATTCTCCACCTCCTGTGGTGGTGCCTCTGCAACATCGGGTTTAGCAACATATGCTCCCCGTTGTCCAGCCTGCTCACCTTCAGGACATTCAAAAAACCTGTGCCCCCATTTGTGACACTTGTAACACTGGTAGGCATTTCCTCTGCCTCTGCCATTACCTCTTCCACGCTGGTATGGCCTTCCACCTCTGGTGCTACCTTCTCTCTCAGTCTGTCCTGAAGTCTTTGAACTGCTGCCTTCTTCACCACTGCTGGCAGTTTTACCTCTGCCAAAGGACTGTCCCCTTCCTCTGCTGGAACCACGTCTTCTCTTTGTGTTCTGCTTCCTGGTAATCTTTTCTTCTACCTTCAAAGCACATTGATATGCCTCCTATATAGTTTTAGGGGAAAGAATACTGATCTCATCTAGGATTTCCATCCGTAGACCATTCACAAATCTTGTTGTCTTCTCAGGGGTATCTTCAACATATCCAACCCTCAAGTTCACTTTGTAGAACTCTTCTGTGTACTCCTTTACAGTCATCATTCTCTGTCTCAAATTTTGCACCTGTCTGTAAAGGGCAATTTGGTAGTCTTTAGGCAAAAATTTGCTTTTCATCTTCACAATCATCCTGTCCCATCTCTTGATCAAGAGCTTGTTCAATCTCATCCTTTCTGCCTGCACACTGTTCCACCACAGTGTTGTGCGTCCTTTCAACTTGGTAACAGCAAACCTGATTTTCCTATCTTCACTAACTTCCTCATACTCGAAGTATTTGTCTAACTCACTTATTCAGTCCAACAATGCTTCTATGGACAGGCTGCCATCATAATTAGAGAGTTCTAGTCTTGGTTTGCTGCTAGCCATCAAAACTGATTTCAACAGTTTGATCTCTAGTGTCTTGTCCTCTGACCCATCTGTCAGCGCCATTGTTTCACCCTCACAGTCATCTCCACCTTCAGGATCCCTATGCCTTCCTGCTTTCACTGCTGCCAAACGTGCTGATAGAATTCTAATTTCTTCTCGCAATCCTTCATCTATTGCTCTCCTTGCAGCCCTTCCCCGGCCTCTTCTTCCTACTTCCATTTCCACCTAGGAAGAAAAACTGCTATGATACCACAATTGGTGGGGACACGAGGATGACAATCAAAACTTTAACTTTTAAGACTTTAACCATGCCTTATTAACAGAAATTTTATTTAAGAATAAAAATGTTTTAACTCTGCCCCTTTACAATCTTCTTAACACCATACGATCATGGGTCTTTTAAGACTTTAACAACACCTTATTAACAGAAATTTTATTTAAGAATAAAAATGTTTTAAGTCCGCCCCTTTACAATCTTCTTAACACCATATGATCATGGGTCCAGAACCATGGTTTTAGCCTCCACTTTTAAACGCATTGACCTTAGGGTTTGTTTTTCATTTCATCGTTTCGTCACAAGGGTTTTTGGAGTGAGAACAGAGTAAGGGTTTCGACCCTACAGCGGCCTGCAATTCCACACAATGTTTGAGTGTGTGTATTGGGGTTTCGACCCTGCTGTGGCTGCCTGCAACTCTATTCGATGTCCAACTGTATGTGTCGACCTACTTGGTAACACAGGGGCTTTTCCTTTTTGTTTGTTATCCTCCTATTTCTGCCTGTTGTCTTCAGATATTCTTTCGTGGTATTGAAACTGTCTTTTGTGCAACCAACAGGTGCAAGTTCCGTTTCCGGGGCAGCTCGACCTCTACATCACAAAGGTAAGTTCTCATTCTAATTTTTGTTCATGATTCTCATTGTTGTCTCTCTAATCTCCTGGCGCCTTGGCTAGCAGGTGACGGTTTCTTTGGCTTTGCGGAAATGGTTCTCCGTTTGTGGTTGCGCTGTCTCTTAATCCTTAGTTTGCTGGTCTTTGCTACTTCAGGTAAGCCGACTCGGTAATGCTCATTCTCAGCCCTTCATTTGATTTTCTCTGTTTCATTCAAATGCTACCACTCTAAATTTCTTGTGTGTTCGCTTGTGGAATGCAGGTAACGAACCTGACGTGGCCTCCTGCTGCCGTCGTGGTCCAAAATCTCCCCTGTGCAACAAGGTAGGACCTCTCCTAAATCTACCTGTGATTTGTGTTTAAATAGCTAAGAATAACAAAAAACCCCAAAGAGGGTTTCGAGGTCTTGTTGTTGTCGTGTAGCATTGTCTTCCAATATCTCTTTTCTAGCTTACTTCATAACAGTCAACCGGTGTTTTTGTCGTGTTTTTGATGTGCTTCAGTTTGAAAGTAGGGTATAAACCCTAGCTGCTGTAAATTTATAAAACCCTTACTGGGTTCAGTCTTCAATACTATTTTAAATTAACTGAAACTGTTCCACTGTTACTGTTCAATTATGAATTACATTTGCAGACTTTTTGAATGAAAAAAAAAAAATGAAAGAACAGGAAATTTGTTATCAATGTTTTTTTTTAAATATACCTGTAATTCTCTGTTTCCAATGTATTGTTCTTGTGTGGCTCAGTTTGGCTTCGTCCTGCTTGAACTTTCTGGATTCTGTAATTTCTTTTTAATTGCCACAGGAAAACTCTCAGCGCATTTTTAACATTCAGATTAACTCAAAATGCAGAAAAAAATAACTGTTGTTTTGAAAGAGAAATTTGATAATGTTTTATTGTTCACACATGCACAAATTAACTCTTCTAACACACTTCTTCTCCCTACTGATGGCAGACCCTTTTTTGGTGGGTTTTTATACCTTTCCCGAATCGCCCATGTAATTGAGAAACTGCCATTCAGTTTCAAAACTGTTTATCAAAACTAATCTTGCTACTTAACTAATTTAACCTAATTCTTTTTTTAACTGAAAATTACAATAGCAGTATTAGTCTAATTTTAACTTTTTAAAACAAAAAGACTAAATAAAAACTTTATTTCTGCCCAGCAGAAAGTAGCCAATTTCCGCTGTAGTTTTTCAGTTGGATGCTCCTGCATCATATACACATAACAAACACATAAGAGATTTCAACTTGTATAATAAACCAACAAAAGTGACAAGTTCAGAATAGATAGAGGGAAGTTTGTGTTGTTAAATAATAAAACCAGAGGCAAAGTGGAGAAGACAGAGGAAACCCAAGGATACAGGATGCGTTCACCATCAGTGACAACTATAACATGAACAATCCTTTCATTCCAGTTCTTGAAAATTTCTAGGATCTTACCTCTGCCAAAACTATACACTCACAAGTTTTAACGCAGTGAAACAAATTTAAAGGATAAGCCTTACAAAAAAGAATTGGAACCTAGATAATTAAAAGGAAAGATTATATATATATATAGATAGATACTTTTCTTTTAGCTGATGTAAGGACCCTGTGGACGCCTGAAGATTGGCCCATATTTTTTACAGGATTCGCCAATAGTTGTAGTATAAATTATGGGAAGTAACTTTTCCACATTATTCACCAAGAGATTATAAAACAATCTTTCATTCCGCTCTTACCCAGAGAAATTGTGTCACCGAGTAAACTACACTGTTAAACGCAATTCATGCAATTTCCCTCCAGTAGTGTTAACCAGCTAAGAAACTGGTAATAATAAGCTAAGAAACTGGTAATAATATATATATATATGCTACTGTAGTAAGATAAATAGCTGCATGATAACATAGATAACAACCACATGACAATGATGGCCCACAGGATACTGGCACCAAAACCACTGGTGAAATTGGAGGGAAAAAAGAAAAATGCTAAGACCATTTAAAGGGAAAAGAGAAAAATATTTAGACCATACTCGTTTGAATATTTCAATAGAAATAGCTCGAGGTCCATCAGTGCCATGTATTTCTGCAATGATGTTTGTTATTGGCGAATGTTATTGATAAGCATTTTTTCCTGTAAATATGTAACAATTCTAGTAACAATAGGTTTAGAAACCAATAGATAAATATCAAAAGAAAACGGAAAAGAAAAGAATGTTCTTCCACTTCCTGTACTTTGCAAAGATATAAAACATCCAAAATCACAATAAAATTTATTTTGCTACTTTCAACTTTCAAGAAGTGAAAGCATAAGGAACTAAAGAGCATTCACTGCAAATTCGAAATCTATACAAATCGGAGAGGAAATCACTTTAAGTTCTTGGGATCTACAAGAAGGCGGTAAAAGGCCACGAAGGTAGTGAGTGTCTCTGTCCTCCTCACTGAACGCTAATCCTTTGTTAAAAGCGGGGATCTCGCAATTTTGGTCGAATAGCTACTCCTTAAACCTGAAAACTAAGCCGAATGAAGTCTGCTCTTTGCAATGAAGTATACTTAAAAAGGAACAGGGAAAACAAAGACATTTTAAATCTGCTCAGGAGTCAGGATATAGAGGCCTATTGAACAGTAACAAGTGTCAAATGTTTTCTCAGTATGGTTTCCTGGTCCAAGATTTATAATATTGGGCTACTTGGTTCACTAATTAAGGAATGTTCATAACACAAAGTTCCATTCTTGCTGTGGTCTGCGCCATCTGTATTGCATGAACTTCAAAGGAATGAACCAGGTAGAGGTCCTGGGCAATTTTGACTGAACAACTACCAAACAAACGTGGCAACAATAGAGAAAATCTGTCCTTTAACCTTCATTTTTATATTCTGAAGATGGGGGGTTGATTCACTAATGAAGAAACAAAATAAGTCTAAATACAACATTCCAGCGCCGATGAGAAACAGATGGGCGTTCATCTTAGATATACATTAAGAAAATAATAAAATTCAGAAAGAGACAGAACCAGCTATAGACAATAGGAAATAAAACATACTGTTTGCTCGTCATTACTCAAGCTGATGAAAATAGAGAGATACAAAGAGCGCAACATGAGCTTATTGACAAAGTCAACCATAAGCACTAAGCTGATCATTAAGGGCAGCAGCTTGAGCGGAACCCCAAAGGGGCTCTGCATTTATTTACTCTTCTTAGTACTATTATATTACTAACCTAGTAAGGAGAGCACCCTGCATTCTAGAGAAGCGCACACATGTTCCATGTCAAGACAAAATACAGACCTAAAACGATAAGCCTATGTTATATATGGCGGTTGGGGATTGGGAACCCTGATCCCCTCATATATTACCAATAGGCAGGAATATTACAGAACAGTACAAGTATATACATTCTACGGAATGTTATTCTCCTACCATAACTTATAATTGGTAAGGATAAGGATTAAATCCGTGTCTAATATGCCAGGCATTTAATTTGGCCCCTGCCCTGTTTTCTTTTTTATCTGTAACCACACCCAAGTCTCGTCTATAGAAGCTGATTCAGCCGATTTGGCTCGAAATTCCTCCAATACCGCAGGCTTTTCCTTACCTTTTCTTACCTCCTCATCAATTCTGCTGTTGATAGCAGTCCGCAGCTTATTCCATCCACGAATCGCCTGGTCATCATACTGCCCACTGCCTTCATATACGCCGTCCTTAGCACCGTCTATCAAACTCTGGTTTACTTTCAGCAACTTTGCGACACACACGATCCTTTTCCGTAAAATATTGCGCCGCGCAATGAATTTGGTCTCCAGTGACTGACTAGTTATATTCTCGCGATTCCTCTCCTCCACGTATACTTCCCACTTTAAGGGGTCGGGGGAGGAGGGTGAAGGAGGAAGTTGGCGTTGAAGATACATTCTCCACACACCATCTCTGAACTGCATACAGACAATCGCATTTCCAGTATGAGTAAGATACTGACCGCCTATCCGATAATCGTCGAAATTGACATACATTTCTACATTTCTGTAAAGAAGGGCACTGTCCATCCTACGGTCGTGGAAAACACGGTACGTTGTACTGGCGTTGTTCACGCGGGTTACAACTACCGAGCAGCCGGTGAGGCTAACCGTGAAGAAAAAGGTCTTGTCCTTCACAGTGCTCGTGTTCCTCAGGACGTCGACCCATTCTACATCATCGTTTCGCCTGTTCTCCACGGCTCCAAGTACGATGGCCAATATGCAATTCCTGTCTGTTGATCCCGTTGAACTTGGCTCGAACACAAGATTGTAAACTCCCTTCGTCCCTGTTTCAACCAGTTTGAGATATGTATTGCCAGGCCTGAATGTGGCACCACCTCGGAGCACATACTCTGGGGGTATCCTTCCAGTCCACAATTGAATAGCATTAATTTTCAAGAAGCTCAACGGATTGGCTAACAAACTTTGCAAGGCAGCGGGAGTCCTCGCTACCTCCATGTCCAAAGTATTCTTTATCACACAAACCTTTTCACAGCAAGTTCTCTGTGGGTTTTAAAAGCAGATGAATGAGTGGGTTTAAAAGTAGATTTAACAACTACAAAACAAAGACTACTAAATTGATTTTTTTGGAAAATTTGGGAAGATTTTAGAAAAATTGGGTAGTGATTTTGTAAATTATCAAATTTTTTGAGTGTGGTGTAAATCTATTTTTATCATCAAAAACATAATGTAATTCTCATTGTTATTAAAAAATTTCTTTAAAAACATACCAGATTCAATTTCAAACTACTTTAAAAACATACCAGATTCAATTTCAAACTACTTTAATTATTCAAGCCACTTTTAATTATCAAAACAATTCCTCCACTTCCTTAAACAACTCCATTCTTGAAGAGAGATATTTACCTGCAAAAACATGCCCATACATTACACCACTTAATATTAGAGTCACCTTCAGTATTAATTGTACTTTTTTCTTACTGACCACTCTCGAAGTTTGGTTCCATTCGAAGTCATTCGAATTAGAGTTCTCTTCCGCTTCCGAGATGAGAAAAGATCAGAGGTCGCTAGGGATACTTTGAATTTTTATAGGTTTTGTTTTCATTATTTTTATTTAAAATTTAATGAAAATTTTAATAGAATTATTGGAAAATTATATAAATTATATAAATATTATATTTAAATAAATTTTTAATTTTTAATTTTTTTATTATTGTGTTTTTTAAGTTAATGATCTATTTTTTTTTCAGAAAATAAGTACATTATAATTAAAATGTAGGTGGTTTCATGTTAATTAGGTTTGTTGATCACCACATATAGCATGTGACAAAAAAACAAAAAGGAAACTAAAGACATTGTTCATAACCCAGAAGGTCAAAGGCACCAGAAAACACATAACACAAAGAGAACACATGTAACCATGCTAGTCATCCGACGTAATTGAGGTTGGGTTGTCCGAGGCTATACTAGGAGGAGGCGGAGGGCGAAAAGAGCAGTGGACATGCTCTTCAAAGTGAGCCATCTGGAGCTCCAGCTTCTCACCTTCTCTGTTAGCAAGTTTTGTCCTTGCCAGACTACCACAACTTATTCTCAAACATGGCACTGAAAGTAGTGCATCTTGTTCAATGTAGCTATGAGCTTAGCATGTTCCTCCCACCAGATCTGATATGATGTTTCCAACTGCTCCTGTAAGGACTAAATCAACTCTCTGCAATTCTCTAGACAAAATGGGCGAGTTGCCTTCGAACCATGCATCGCACGACCTGCACTCCCTCGTCGACCTGTGTCGTTGTGTCACCTCGCCTCGCCTCTCCGTTGAGGTTGTTATGCACGTCCCCCTCATCCATTCATCGCACCACCATGACCACGACCACCATGCATACTAGACGCCACCCTCCTCGAGCACCACCCCAACGAACATCGACAGTCTCTACTTCCAAAGTCATTGTTTGCAATTGCCACCCAGTCCCCTCGACTAGCCGAACTGGGCCTAGCTGGGAAAGAGGAGTGATCTCGACGCGGGGTTGGCGCATGTTCACAGGACTAATGGCAGTTTGTGTCAAGCAATTAACGGGGATACAAACAACACCGACAGCCTCCACGGCTTGCCCTTACTAGTCTAGCAAGACTCCCCACACCCAAATCCGCAGATGCCAACCACCCCAATGGGGTTGAGTACTCTCACCACCCTTCGTTTCAGCGTTGGCCAACCACTACCAACCCACCACCCCGCAAATATTTCCACCTCTGACCCAAACACAGAATTCGTTGTAATTTGGATATGTCGGGAACACGAATTTTAGGGGAAACACCCAATTGCCTTACACACACTGAGAAGAACCTGCCTAAGGACATCAGAACCAGGAAAACACTTCAATCTCCCAGAACCATAATCCTTTAGCCCAAAAAAGCACAAAATGTCACACACTAAAGAACGAGGCAACCCACTTTACAGACCCAGAATCTAGGGGGGAGCTCCGCCAAAGAACCGCCACCAAACCTAACCACGAAGCCTTCAACGTTGCGCACTTCTGCTTCCAAAGTACCAGTAACACAGAGAAACTAATTCACATACACACCAAAGCTGCCGAGAGGCCGACTCCTCCAGAAACCACACGCCACACCCGCACAAACACACTAAATTCCACCTTATGGAAAAGAAAGTTACAAGTTTTCGAGTCCAAAATCCAGGGAAAGAATGCCATCGTCAGGGTCACCACCTTCCCCACACCACAGACCATCAACGCTTCCTATTCCGGCGAGCTGAATATTGATAACATGCAATGAGTCGAAACGCAAACCAAATACACTTGTCGCCTGCCATATGCTGTGAACGAGCTTTTCCTCCCACGTTGGTTGAGGCAATGAAAGATTTCACATGGATTGTGTTACTCCCTCTTGTACGCAGGGTATTGTGAGAGGACGGAGATGCCAATCCTCGACTCAATCGCCAAATGTTAATCGTCATTACCATGTGGTGCCTCGTGCACCTGGATCCTCACCCCCATCAGGGATTTATTATTATATTTTTACTATTGTTTAATTATTATATTTTTTTGGAGCTTTTAGTTTGAATATGGCTGAATAAATTTTTTGGTGAAATCTCTATTTTTTGTTGTTTAAAATTTGTTTTTGACTCAATTTCAACATCCTGAAAAGCTCTCGAGGTACTCAAATTTATGATTTTAACAAACCCTTATCAAATTCTATGCAAATCCGAATTACATAGAGTTTGCAAAGAAAAAAAATAGTACAATAAAAATCGGTCCAATAACCTAGTTACATAGAGATTGCAGAGATAAGGAGAATCGACCAAGAAAAAAAAAAAAAAAACATCAACTTATTAAAATGTTCAAAACTTTTTTTGTTTATTTAAATAATATTAAAATTTAATAATATAATTATAGATAAGATTATAATTTTATTTTGTATTATTCAATTTTAACATATAAATGAATTTAGTTATCAACTTAAAAAAATGTTGTTATATATATATATATATATTTTGCAACTTTAATAATTTAGATCAATATATTATTTTAAAAGTCCATAATTCATTTGAATTGTATTGGCATAACTATAGTATAACTATATAGTTTAGATGACTAATAAATGTTGGTAGCATCCATTTATGATAAACATCAAAACATTTACTTCATAATATATATCATAAAATAAAAATGAAAAACACAAAAAAATAACTATATTATTATTATTAGTTATAGAAAAAATAATATATGAATTAAACACATCTACAATTAAAAAAACATGTAACATATTTTTAATTGTGGAGATGTATAACCTGTCAATAAGCTTTGTCCCAATATTATGGTTTATCAATACCACATATCTAAAAAAACATAATTCAACTTTGTCAAAATAGTATGGTATTGATATGGTTGATCAATACCATATGTTTAAAAAACTATAACTCATTTCATATATCCATTTCATATATCTTTGTTTTTAATCAATCAATTTCATAAAAACTAAACACAATTTTAACAACTTATACTTTATATTTTAATCAATTTTCTTAAAAGAATGATACAAATATTTTTATTTTTATTTTGTAATTTAAAAATTATAAGTAAAATAGTTTTAGAAAAATATATATAAATCAAATTGCATTTTTAAATATAATGATAAATTTATTAAAAAATTGAATTCATAATCC
The DNA here is from genome assembly GCA_034641835.2 of Pinus albicaulis. Taxonomy (NCBI): domain Eukaryota; kingdom Viridiplantae; phylum Streptophyta; class Pinopsida; order Pinales; family Pinaceae; genus Pinus; species Pinus albicaulis. The sequence continues at coordinate 799,214,647 of CM076581.1, forward strand.
ATTCCCAATAAAAAATTTAATAATTTATACAAAAAATTAATATTTTTAAAAATAACAAAATTTTAAATGAAATTAATAAAAAAATAAAATAAAATAAAAATAAAATTAATAAAAATATAGTTGTCTAGTTTGAAGTTTTTTCAGATTTTATTTTTTTATCGAAAATCTGGTAAAGATTTATTAGAATCATAAATTTAAATTGTTAACTCTCCCCAATCCAAATGCATCAAAAATTTATAAAATATTGAATTGAGAAAAATAAATAAAAATAAAAAACCAAAAAAAATAGAGATTTTACCAAAATATTATTATGTCATATTTAAATAAAAAACTTCAAAATATATAATAATTAAACAATACCATAAATAAACCAATACAAAAATTAAAAAAACTATAATTTATTTAAATATACAATTTTAATAATTTATATACCTTCCATTAATTCTATTAATTTTTTAATCAAAATTTAAATTAAATTAATAAAAAATAATTTAAAATTTTAATAACTCATATAAAAACTCAAATTTTAAATAAATTTTATAAAAACTAATATAAAATTTTAATAACTCATATAAAGTTTAAAATTTGATAAAAACTAATGTAAATTTTTAATAATTCATGTAAAAACTCTATAGACGTGTTGTTACTTCAACCTCTGATATTTTCTCATCTCAGAACTCTACTAAGAAGGAACACAACCTCGAGAGTGGTCAAATTTATCCGCTACTACCCAACCAAAAAAAAATACTGAAAGTGACTCTCTTCACTTTATCGATTAGCCTAATGTATAGGCATGCTTCTACATAGCATTGGATACTGTCATGATAGCTTTGTAACCAAGCTACTAGAGTTTCTAGAAACTTACCCACTCTCTTCTTTACCGCTGTCACTACGGTACTAGAGTTCGTAGAATAAGAACCAACGTTTACCTACCCTGCCCTCTCAATGCGCGACTCGAGCGAAGCATATTAATCATGTGTTGTTGACAACCAAAGGCTTTCTTTAGTCCATCCAATATATCTAGAGATTAGCAATTGCCTCAGGTGTAAAAAAATGGTCGATAAGTTGTTAAATTGGAAAAAATGTATTTAGATTTACATAATTTAATAAATAATTATTATTACATTAAATTAAATTTAAGTATTTAAGTTTTTAGTGTATTTTTGTATTATTAATATTATTATATATATATAAATTTTTTTTAGTCCTGAAAATCATAGAAATTTTGGTAAGATTTTAAAAAAATTAGACAGGGATTTTTGTAAATCCACTATCAAACTTTAATATTTTGGGTGTTCTAGAGGTTTTTGATGGTGTTGAATCCATTTCCACCATCAAAATCATGATTCAAACACTGTAAGATTTCTTAAATTTTTTTGGCCTGGATTCCGGCCAATTTTGGTCGGGGCAATTCCTCTGTCTCTTTAGAAAACTCCAAATTCAATTAAACATGTATGTAGTATGTTTTCATTTAGTGAATTTCAGTATTTGAGAGTTTGATCTATAGGGTAAAAATAGTTTGTACTACTAACCATATTTTTCAATTAATATTTGTCAATTAATATGGGAAGTACTTTAAGCACACCAATTTAATTTGAATGACTTGAATAAAAAATGATCTCGTCTTATGAAAAGCCATAAATTACAACGTGGATAGCTGTTGTGGATCAATAATTACCACACAATAATTTCTCCAGTGCTAATGACTCCTTATTCTTGTCAAACTTTAGATCAAGACAATGGGCATGTAAGTTGAAATTTACAGAGTCAAACCAAGAGTGTGAGAGTGGCATAAAACCATATAATTTTGTAAACATGAATATAAATTTAAACCATGCAACAAACAGAAGAAAGCTAAAGTTTCTACAGACTAATATTATACGCAAATTCCTCTTATCTTAAAATATTTCCATGATAACCACTTATGCAATGATAACTAGTAGGCATACAAAGAAAACCCAAAATTAACATAGACCCTAGACCCTAGAGCATTATTGCTAGATATAGAAGAAAAGAATAGTTGTTTTCAACATAATACCTCATAATACCTCTAAACCCTTGCTGAAGAGGACCAAACCCAATCATGATAAAATAGATATTATCTAAAAACATGAGTCCATTATTGTCTAGCCCTAAAGGGGATCATTCGAGCTCCATTTCAGTTTACATTTATTTATATAAAGCATAAGGACTGAATAGTTAAGTGTATCTTATCAGTGATTTAGTATGTCAAATATAAGTCAAAGTATTTACTCTATGCAAATTTCTATACACCAATATAAAATACAACTGGATGTTACTCTTGTGATACATCATTTGAGTAGAAGGTTACACAATATCTTACAAACTTGGTTACCGAATTCATGTTTGTGTTCAAATTTAACAACCATAAATTCAAACAAAAAACATTCAAAATAACATATTTGATTGGGAGAAAAGAAACATTGCCTAATATTTGAATGGGTAATTTTAAACTACAAGAACCAAATACAAGTCTCAACATTCAATTTTTTTCAAAATTGTTGAATTTTTTTTTTAAACTTGTGCAACAATATAAAATAGATTAGATAGAGAACTTAATGATCCCAGTTCGCCTCTAATCGAACTATAAATTGAAATCTCCTTAGGAGTTGAAGCTTGAAACCTAATTTAATAACACAACTAAAGATTCACAATTTGTGAGAAATAAATCTTTTCATTGTCCAAACCACCCAACAGTTATACAAAATTGGAACAAAGAATTAAAATTCTGACTCTTATATTTTTTTTTGAATGGAATCCAGCATATCAATCTTAGTGCTTGTCAAATTTTGAAGCTAAAACAACAAAAAAACATAGAAGGCAAGGGAGTTTAAAATTGCATAAAATTTGTATCTATTTTTAACTTTAGGGGACGTGTAGATACAATTTGAATATCAACAAACATAATTAAACAATTAAACACTGTAAACAATGTTTTAAACCTATTTAAATGTTTATTAAAAAAAAAAAAGAAAAAAAAAAATAATTGAAGCAAGCTTATCTTAGTTTCAAAAGCAGTATTCCATTAAACAAACAATCATTATATTATCCAACCCATTCATTAGCAGTTAAACCAATATCCAACATTAGGTGCAACACTATTTGATCTTAAAAGATGCAACCTTTTGTGGATGAAACTAAAAAGCCCTTTCTCCCAATATAGTGCCATGATGAGGGATAAAATCATTTAATTAAAGAAAAAAGTCATATTTAATTATTCTCAAATCAATTGATCTTTTTCCATCACTGGCAAAAGAAAGGTTACGACATTGAGATTCTATTATCTTGAATACCAACAGATCTACTTAATAGATGATGAGAAATTTTAACCTACATAACAATAAAAATATAATTAATCACTATCTAAAACTTTAAAATTCAATAATATCTAATATAATATATATAACACATACTCAACACTATTTTGAATTTAAAAATTATACTAATACATATTTTTATTTTAAATTATTGAGTAAATACTAAAACATTATTTTCAATTATTATCACTTTATTTTAAAATATTAAAAAATGTATTTTCAATTATCATCGCTTTTTTTTAAATATTTAAAATTAAGGTTATTTTCAATTATTAGCACTTTTAAAATATTAAAAATTAAATATTTATGATGCAAGTGTTTTGTTAAGATTGTTTTCTTTTTAAAATATTAAAAAATAAATATTTAAAAATTATACTAATACATATTTCTATTTTAACTTATTCACTAAATGCTAAAATGTTATTTACAATTATTATCGCTTTATTTTAAAATATTAAAAACGTTATTTTCAATTATCATCATTTTTTTTAAATATTTAAAATTAAGGTTATTTTTAATTATTATCACTTTCTATTAAAATATTAAATATTAAATATTTATGATGCAAGTGTTTTGTTAAGATTGTTTTCTTTTTAAAGTATTGAAAAATAAATATTTATGATGCTAGTGTTTTGTTAAGATTATTTAATCGTTTAGTTATATTTATTTATATTTTAACTTATAACTTAATGTCCACTTATATTCATTTATATTTTAACTTATAACTTAATGTCCAGTTATAATGTCCACTTATATTCATTTATATTTTAACTTATAACTTAATGTCCAGTTTAATTATATTCATTTATATTTTAACTCATAACTTAATGTCCACTTATATTCATTTATTTTTTAACTTATAACTTAATGTCCACTACTTCATTATAAATCATTCCATGAATATTTTATTTCCCACTTTATATTTCATGAATATTAGATTTTTCCATTTTATATTCCATAACTATTATATGCATTCATTTAAATTATTCAATTATATTACATGAATAGTAGATTCTTCCTTCTTCTTTTTTTAATTATCCAATAGATATTAAGCATTTCTTTAGTTAAGAATTTTCAATTCCATTTTAAAATATTTGATGGATTATACCTGTTGATTTTTCAATTCCATTTCAATTTATTTTTTTCAAGCATGAAAATACTTCTGGTTTATATTATGTACCAGAGAAAAACTATTGGCAAAAATGTCCATATGAGACATCTTTTGTCCATAGACAAAGTTTGAAGCAAGCCTCTTACAATCATTACACACGGGAAAAACAAAGTTCTTCGAAAACAAAAGTTAAACAATACCAAGTTTCTTTACATATAATTCAAACAACTAGCAAATAACTGTAATGAAGACTATTTGAACTAGCAAATAACTGTAATGAAGACTGTACAGTAGTTCTCCAGTCGTCTTAAAACAAAATCATAATATAAAATAGTTCCATCGAGAAATCTTAAATTCCATTTTAAATTATTTAACGGATTATACCTATTTTTAAGGATTTTGATGACGTTGTTGAATGGCTTACTAATCTAATCAATACGATAAAAGGTTGCCATCTGAAGAAATGTTGAATTACATTATCGAATGGTTCAGTGAACAAAGATATAAAGTATAAGGAAGGGAATGTTGCCATGTGAGGGAACCTGAAGTATGCACGACTTCAAGGTCGAGTTAAGCACTGTAAAACCAAGGATAGAGGAGGTTGTGCTATACTATTTTTATTTAATTGGGTTAAATTTCAGCGATTTATTTTAATGTGTGGGGATAATGCAAAGCAGTAGCTATTCAATTTTAAAATTTTAAAAAATGTACCAATCTTAGAATACAAATGACAGTGGCTTTAGAACCTAATTTCATGAAGTAATTTCAAACATATCTACACAATCCAATGGTTTCTATGGAGTTGATAGATATTTCATAACCCAATAACTATTGGCATTTATGCCACTTGATTAACCTCACCTCATTGATGGCCGAAGTTAAACATTCAATTAGATAAAAGTTATGAGTCTTAGGCAAATCTGAAATGGCAAGCAGATAATGTCTCTACGGAATTATTAAATATTTCACAACCCAATAATCATCAACACGTACCCCATATTTCACAACCCAATAACTATTAGCAAGCACCCCAGTTGAACAAGCTCACCTTATAGATAAAAACTCATGGTTTTAAGAAATTTGAAATTGTCCTATGACAAGGTGAAAACATGGGTCCCTTCCTCTCAAGACGTATGATAAGTTGCGTCCAAGGTGAGAACTTGGGTCCCTCTTGTTATTGCCTAAATCTACCTCATGCTGAAGGAAGGCAGAGTCTAGGGTAACATCAAACCACGCTTAATCTGGTAGCTAACCCTACCAGATCAAGAGAGGGCTCTCTCCTTGTCTATCTCAGCAAAAATAATCAATGAGGCTTGAGATGACTTAAAATAAAGGCTGATTTTAGGCTAGGTATATATGTGAAAGATTTTGTTTTGATTTTGGGGGTTTTTGTTGGAATCAAAGGGAAAGGTAGTTTTTGGGTCTGGGAAATGATCAGTTTTGCAGAGAGCTGAATGGGGCAAGGAAGGCAATTGTTTTGATGCTTCGAATTGAATGAAATGAATAGCTCAGACTGGTGAGGAGTTGAAGAGGGCAAGAGGTTTCAAGAATCCTCTTCAGACAGTTGAAAACATGGAAAATTAAACAAAACTCAAGGCAGAGCACTACAAATCTAATGAATTCCACCTTTATTACTTGTTTGTTTAATTTAAGAAGAAAGGAGAAGGGAAATGATACACATGAAACTTCAGTAAACTTACAATCACAAAGAGAAACACACCATCAAAACATAGAGCCACATGGATCCCAAAGAGTGTTGCAAACCCTGGTCTATTCCTTTGCCAAAATGCAAAGATGAAAATGTATAATGAAGCTCAAAGCAATCCCAAGTGTCCAACCCTGAAAATGAATGAGAAAATACAAGATATAGACAAGCCTAACTCATTCCCATGCCTCTAGGGGTCGAGCTCACTAGTTTAGGAGCTATTTCAACAAGATATAAACTAAGAACTGGAAAATAGGCAGTGGAACAACTTGCCTCTATAAGATAGGGAATTGATTCATTCAGTTACAATTCACTTTTTGGTGAGTGAATCTACTTACATGAGTAAAAATGTGCCAAAATTACATCAAAGCCATGAAATTACATCAAGTTACATCAAGAGTTTCACATTTGGAGATGAAAAAGTCAAACTGGCCAAGACTAGGCGAAAAACTGAGTTACTGAGTGAAAACTAGACCAAAATTCCCAATGCGTCGCCCCTGAAATCTCTATGCGTCGCGCCACTTTGGAGCTGATTTTGAGGGCCTTCCCGAAGTCAAAATTGAGCGCAGGATAGCTCGTTGGAAAGCTCTGCCTGTCTACTTTCCAACCCAAGTGGAATTTATGAATTTGGTTGTGATTTTCCTCTCCAAAAATCAAATCTCCCAACACTGCTTCCTATGTGTCCAAAAAGTGGCAGAAAGGCCATTTTTAAGGTGTTTTTGACCCTTCAGGCAACCCAAAACTTGTCAAAATCCTTAGGTAATGGGTAGGCATGCATAAATTTTGATGAAAAATCTAGAAATACAAAATTTTCTTCAAGAGGAGTTTCCAATTATAAGCGCGCACCAAGTGGCGCAACGCGTCGGGCAAGAAAATCTGTGTTAAGGCCAAAAAATTCAAAATTGACAAAAAGTTTCCCAAATTTCTTGAAATTTGGGTTGAATGTCCACCATCAAGCACTATGCTGAGCCAAATAAGCTTCGGCCAAAATTTGGAGTCTATCATGCCTTTTGCGACGTTTTAATGCTCTCTTTAGCCTTGCCTTCGAGATCTTGATTCGCGCTTTGCAAACATGATTCCTCGCCCAATAATGATTCTTCATGTGCCTGAGCATGTTATTTTCCTTGTTGGCCTTCTCCAACAGCTTCTTCATATGAATATTGACCCTCTCAAGCCAAGTCTCTCTATCAGCCTCAATCTCTCGCTCAATGGATGTCATCTCGGTTTGGCTTCTTTGGGCAGCTTGCCGGTTCTCACAGATGTTTTGCAAATCCATGATTGTTTGTTGATCTTCCAACTGTTTGTTTCGCTGCTCAAGGTAGTTTATAATCCATTGGGATTTTTTCAATTTGACGGTCAATGTATCTATCTCCGCCTTCTGCTCCTGAATAGTCTCTCTCAACTTTGAGCTTGGAGAGCTCAAATCCTCATCAATAAGTATGAAACCTGTATCTTGGCCTCCTGAAGGCCCCTCATCCTGCATGGGCCTCTTACCTCTGTCTTGTGCCTGCACCTGTGCTGCTGATGACGGAAGTGAGACCCCTTCCACCCCAGGTGGAGATAATACTCGCCGGGCTGCTGCAAATAATCCTCTAGTGCCTCTCTGATAAGTGACATACATTGGCACACTAGTAGTCTCTGTCTCCTGACCTCCATGATGATATGAAGGTTCACCTACATCATGAAAAACCTCTGGAGGAACCCGAGGAGTTGTGAATAAATCATTGGAAATGAAATCTTCCCATGAAATACCCTGCAAGCCAAGCTGATGCACAACCACGATCTTGATGAGTGCATAGTGATAAATACTGTTGTACTGTTGCTCGAGAGTTTTCCTCTGCACAAGAGTGGTCATTCTCTCGATGTTCCGGCACATGAAATAAGGGAGTTTCATCATCCTCACCCTGGTGAAATGCATCAATAACCTGATATGATAGGCATAGAGGCGTGAAAACCGGCCGTCACAACTGAAATATCTGATAATGAGTTTCATCAGAGGCGCATAGGAATCCTTTAGGAACCGGAATGGAAACACTCGGCTGAGTTGTTTCACAAAGCTAGGCCTGATATATGGTTCATAATGCACTCTGTCCACCTGCTGTCTTTTGTTCCACTGTTCTCCCACATTCGGTATTCCGGTTGCTTGAGAAATAGTTTCCAGTCTCAAAGTGAAAGTTACACTGGCAAGAGTTACCTGACCATCATGTAAATGCAATACAAACAAACGAGCCAACTCCTGATGATAATGGGTCCTAGAAATCATTTCACAAAATTGAAAACATGACTATTGTTGAAAACATGCCATGGCAAGTGGGCAAGCCTGCAATTCAGCCAATGAAGTGGGCTCTTCTCTCACATCTCTGCCACTTTTATGAGGCCTTCTAGGTGCATGTAACTCAGTGGTGGAATCACTATCTCAGTCATATGATGTATCTGTATCTGTCTCCATAATGTCCAAGGTCTATGCAAAGTTTATGTTGTATTGGATAGATAGAAATGAGAACTTTGGTGCTTTTGTTTAGTGCCAAATGTATGGTAGTATGGGAGGGACTGTAGAGAAATAGGGTAGTGGGGACAATGGGCTTAAATCAAGTGATATTTGAAGTGTAAGGACAACCACTTGAATTCTTGGGAAAACTTGGGGTTTGGGAAATTGTACAAGTGAGATGGGGAAATAGGCATGATAGGAATGAGTGACTTGGGATATAACGTGAACAATGAAATGGACTGTTGTGTGGATATAAACAATGAGGAGGGGAAAAAAACAAGGTGATGGGAATAGAATAATTGACACCAAAACAAGTTTCAAAACCCTAAGGAGGCACTTCTCAACAAGATAATAGGGTTTAGTTTTTGTATTGTTCAAATCCTTATAAACAACACCCAATACATTTTCATTGGCAGTTCAAAAGTCACATGGACTTACTTGGAGCAAAGGAGACTGAATCAATTTGGATTTTTGAAGAAATGGCACAAATTTTGTGTTCTAGCCCAATGCACCACGCAGCCAACCCAGTGCACAACACCCTTCTGATGCGTCGCGCTGGAACAAATTAACACATAGAGGAGCGACCCTATGCGTCGCACCCAGCCTATGTGTCGCGACACCTGCCCAGTGCGCCGCGCTCAACAATTTGCACACAGTCCGACCTCCTTTGTTCTTTCTTCGCTCCTCCATGATTTTCTTAGCTCATTGCTATCTTTGGCTTGCAAATGAATCTTTGAAACATGAAAATATATTTTATGCCAAAGATTTTAATTTTTTCTTCTTGAAAACCCACTTTGTAATGTTTGAAAACTTTGACACTTTTAAAAAGAAGTATGTTTTGCTTGTTTTTTATTTTTGGACTGAATGATGAGCTTCTTGTCTGTTTTGCAGGGAATGGATGGCATGGAGTTTTGGAAAAGGAAACCAGGTCTGCAAATGGAGTACTATTACAACTGAAAAACTTGAAAATTACATTGCATTTATTACAAAAAGATGAAATAGACAATTTTTCTTCAAAACAGAGTTTTGAAGAAAAATCCTTATCAGGCATTATGATGATGAAACTTTTGCACTGATACCTTATTTGAAACTTCCTCATGTGCATGTTGGCCATTTTTAAGACCAGGTTACGAAACCCTAGACCTAATGAGACTAAAAACCCTAAAATGACTCTTTGCTAACTAGGAGACCAAACGTGATTGTACATGATTTTAATAAACATAAATAAGCCAGCAGGTACAAGACATGAGGAACATGATTGACAAGACCCTACCATTAGATGATCCATGCTCCTAATGGAATGCAGTTGACTGAACTAAGTGAGACACCTAAAATGAAATGCAACAAGAGAATTTTGATCTCTGACAGAGGGATGAAGATACCGACTCTAACACCTCTGAAACTTTCCTATCTGAAACTCCTCCCCAAAAAAAAAACAAGGTTAGAAGTCGGATCCCTATGGAACTCTCCAAAACTAGAAACAAGGTGAATATATGAGTCAATTCCTTTCAAGACGGGTGATAACTTGCGTCCAAGATGAGAATTTGGGTTCGTCTGAAACTCTCACAAACCAAAACAAGGTGAGAACTTGGGTCCCTGATAAGCACATGCATAGTGTTATGTTTGAGCTGAGCTCTTAACTTGGAACTCTCCCATGTGGAGTTGAGTCCCTCTAGAACGCTCCCCAAGGCCCCCAAGACAGGGTGAGAACTTGGGTCCTTGATAAGCATAAGCATAGGGGCTCCCAAGACAGGGTGACAACTTGGGTCCCTGATAAGCATAAACATAGGGTTACGTTTGAGCTGAGCTCTTAAATTTTTTTCCCTGTAAAAAATACTGCCTTGATTGTTTAGACATTCTTGGCTCTAAAAAGGCATACAACATGAACAACACAGCCATCAGGTTAGGGTTATGTTTGAAAGATATTGTCTTGATTGTTTAGACATTCCTGGCCCTCACAAGGCATACGAGATGAACATTTTTTGTGTTGTAGCATACGATATGAACAACATAGGGTTAGGGTTATGTTTGAAAAATATTGTCTTCATTGTTTAGACATTCCTAGCCCTAAAAGGGCATACGAGGAGATGCACATTTTTAATGTTGTTGTTTTTTTTAATATATAACAACATTAACTCGTGTTATTTTATAGCATCAGACTAAAACTCAGATGTAAGTAAAAGAATGAACCCAATCCTCCGTGCAGGAAGACAACATGTATATAGTGTGGATGAATCACAACTATTTTGAATTTTACGTCTGTAAAGACATATAACAAGATCATATAAATTTTATATAGCATATAGAGGCCAACTGAAGAATATCCCATCACATATGTTTTGATTTCTATTGTTCAAGTAAATATCAGTGCCCAAAATTGTGAACAGTTTCCAAACATCAATATGACCCTAGATGTCAAATGTATTGGAGAGTTTTCATGAGCAAATGCAAAGGCTAGTAAAAAGACAACTACTATTTTCAAAGAATGGTGCATGTAGATTTATAAGAGGAAAAATAAGGATGGTACATACAAATTTATAAGAGGAAAAATAGAGGAGTTGCCAAGCATATAACCTCTTCCCTAATAGTTAACAAATGCCATGAAGCAAAACATGTATGACAGGATTCATCTTTTCAGGCATTGAAATACCATAGGCTAAGAAAAAAAAGAGCATGAGAAAGTAGAAATTAGATAAATTAAGCATAGCCAAAAAATTTCTACATGTACAGAGACAAGTGCAAGTGAAAAATGTAATTAAAATTGTTAAAAATCAGCAACCCAATGGAAACGGACCTAAACGTTGTAGCCAAAACTTTGAATGCCCATTGACCAATTATACAAGGAAGAGTCATGAAATATAGGAATTGCCTGCTTTTTGAGAGATGGTGAAATGCACTGAGATGCATGGATCTATTTTGTAATTTCATATTGTTTCGGGCATTGCAAGGAAGCCCTAAGATACATGACTGAGTTTCATAAACAAACAATAGTGCTCTGGAAATACAATATGAGGTACTGGATTTCAAATTACATATTATAGATTTGATCAAACAGAAACATGTACTTGCAAGAAGAAACAAAATAGGCTCTAACTTCGACATCTCGTAGGCCTGTTAGGAAATAATCCAGTTCAGAATAGAATATAAAGGTTTACAAAGAATGGCTATAATAATTTTCAGATATTCACAATAGTCATGTGTCCTAGAGGTTCCTTGCAAAGAGAGAATTGTCAAAGGAAATCAATAAAATACAATAAGAATTCTTTCATATATCTATCTCAGAAACTTAACCATGGGACTTGCTACCAGGAAAAATACCCTGTGAGAAAATTGGAAGCTGTTGTGCCCAATTTTGTCTTGATTAAGTGACCTCTGCTTCTGCATAGCACATGAGTTGATTCTCTAATGACTCAATCATCCCCAAGCTGAAGAGACCTGCCCTGATCATCCTCTCCTGCTGTCTGTGAATCACCATCAACAAATAAATAAACTGGTGGAGGGAACACAACCGAAAAAAGAATAAGAGGTACCATTGCCACTATTTTCACTCGGCCCTCAGTAAGACTCTTACTCGTCCTTGGCCCTCAGTAAGACTCTTACTTGGCCCTTGGCCAGACAAAACAGAAAACATAATACTGATACTCGGCCCTCGCAAACATATCCCGACATGTGATGAGTGCCACCTACCCATATAATTGAAGAAATTGCAACATGACCGTCTAACTCTAACTAAAAAGTAATGACATTAAATACAATCCTTGATAAATCCTCGGCATGAAACTAACCTTCAGACAAATGTCTCGTTTAACAGTGTGTGTTTAACAATGTGGACATATGTCACATAGGAGGAGAATAACATTAAAAAAATGTGTGCATAGGTGTCATTTAGAGAAAAGAAAGGTCAACGAAGTTAGGTGAACTGATTCAAAAGAAAAGGCCTATCGACCTAATTAACTTGTATAAAAATAACAACCACAAAAAATCATGTGTGGTTGACAAACTAGGAAACTATATTTCATAAACAATTTTTTCGAATGGTTGTAATAGATTTTGAAACTAGCATTCTTTTGAAAATAAAACTTGCAAAAGAAAAGAGGATAAAAGAGAAATATATTCACAAGAAATTAAATTTAACAAACTAACTAGATATCTGTCAAAGAAAGACATTGAATCAACACTCAAAACTGGCGAACAATAAGATCATGAGTAAAATGATATACCAAGGAGATCCAAAGTAAATATATACAGGGAAATCCAAAATTAAAAGGATATATGAAGGAGATGCAAAGTAAATATGTATAGGGAAATACAACTGAAAGTCTGAAAAGGAAAAGGGAGAGAAACAAAAAGACAATGATATACATGGGGTTGTAAACATTTGGGGTCCTACTACAAAATATCTTGAGATTTTCTGACTCAATTGATGAGATTGGTCTATCACGAGATGAACTGGCAGTTGCATTCGATCTCATGCTTCATATTTCAAGTGCTTCCTCCAGAAATGAAATTCCCTTTTATCCACTGAGGTATTACTAGAGACTACCTCCCACCTAAGAAATATGGACTTCTTGATATGGATATTTCATAGAATAAAGCCATGAATTTGATTCTATGAACAATGTGTAACACCCCCTTCCCATATCTACCCAAGTAACCGACCAATCGGGGTAAACGTACAACGAGAGGCTACTATAATGAGATTTAACCTCCTATGGGGACATGATTCCACCCTCACCGGATGATCCTATAGATGATGAGGAGATCGTAGAGGTCGTGGATCAGGGTGACAAACCTCCTCGGGTGCAAATGCCCACAGGCATGCGGCGTAGGGCAGACATCCAATTCAGGATGGAGTTTGGCGATTGACTGTGTAGACTCCTAGTTGATGAGGGAGTTTGCCCTACGACGATCAGAGAGATCCAAGCGGATTGTACACTCACAGAGATCTGGAGGGATATGCCCCGCGATATGATGAGACTTATGCGTCATATCATCGTATCTTCGAGGATACTGGCGGCTAGGAGGGATAGGCACCATGGAGATGCGTAACAGAGCAGCTCATCGGATGATCATGATCACGAGGGGAGTTATCATTCTAGTACTCCACCTCCTCCTCCTTCACCTCACGCCGAAGATGAGCAGCCAATATCTAGTCCTGAGAAGGCATCTTCTGAGCAGGCACCATCTCAACAGGCACCTAGTCCTGGGCAGACACCATTGACTGAGCAGGCACCAAATCCTGAGTAGACACCATCTGATCAGCATGCACCTCTTGAGCAGGCACGTCCATCTGATCAGCAGGCACCATCGACTAAGTAGGCACCTCCAGTTGAGAAAGCACATCCATCTGAGCATGAGGCACCATCGACTGAGCAGACCTCGAGTACTAGTTATAATATTGATGTAGTACCACTAGATATTTGACATTTATATGTAGTTCTATTACAGTTGTATATTTTTGACATTATATATATGTATATGGTGCATGCATTTTTATGTTCATGTTGATGTACTTAATTTACATGTTGGTGTTCATCATGATCTTAAGGAAGTGGAACCGACGGAAACACAACCTACAGACCTTATACAATGACCACAACACCCCCAGGAGGTAACCCAACCATTCAGATCTCTTACCCCTAGGTCCCACTGACATTTTGACCCCCTTTGAGCCATAGTTTTTGGCATAACACTGCATGCCAACGACGAGGAGGCTATATCTGCAAGCATAACATTGCATGCCAACAACCAAGGCCCTAGAAAATCAGTTATGTCCCTGCATCTTCGGGATTTTAGCCACCTTTTCAGGCCTAGAACCCAGTGCTATGCCCATAACTTCATGAAAATTTCAAATATGATAAATGACAACATGACAATGATAAGAAAGCAATCACATCATTAAGAACTCATCTGGACCCCTCCTAGCCATGACAGGAATTTTGTCAAACATGTCACAATCATGAAAGCTACAAGTATAAAAAACATAACAAAGCAAAGGGGTCTCATACTTAACTGAGAATCACTAAGAAGAATTTTTCCCCTACATCATAAGTTGCAATGCAATCTATTTGACCATAGATACATTGTGCATTCATTTACAAGTAAAAATATGGATAGGGCCATACATCATCACTGATAAAATACATGCTTATGACCAACACAATAACAATATAAATACAATGGATATAAAAACAATAGAATCCACATAATAACCAGTGCAATTATACATCAAATACCAAATGAATGAGCTTCTCATTAATGAATGTAAAAACCAATCGAAGATGGGACTTCCACGTTCCACCCGACCATAGATTGGCTGAGCCAAATCTCTCTTCAGCCAATCACCCCCATGCCATATTCCAAGCATGAATGTGGGACTCAAACCAAAAGAAGTAGCCAAGCCATCCTGAAGCTAAACCACCTCACCCTCATCAAATAGAAATTAGGATTTATCGTGATCCACACCTGATCACTAGGCCAACACAAGCATGGATATCACCGGATTCTCTCCACTTAAACCATGAGAAATTTTCTTGTCTCCTAGTATCTCAGGTTTTACAGCAACCCACATTCTAAATCAGGGGTCACTAGGCCCTAAACCGAGACATACTCTCCAGGTTTTACCATATATCCCAAACCCGAGATTTATAAACCTGAATGGAGAGAAAAACAACTCTCCGGATTTACCACAATCCAAACTCGGATTACTAGGCCCATCGAGGCAACACACTATTTGGCTTTACCACAACCCACAGTATAGTTCGAGGGTTACTAGGCCATGGATTCACCTCCTCCCTCAAAGTAATATCAGGATTCATCTCCTTCCCAGGAAATCCAGAATCCACTACTAAAGTCAAATCTACATCTAATGTCTAGTGCTACAATCCCGCGCTATTATACCCTTAGTGAACAGTTACCGAATCATTGTTCTAGGGTTCACTCCTAATGTGCATCTGATTGCATATGGAAATGATAATGACCAAAACAAATCCATACCCAACCTTCCCTTCTCTGATACATAGTCCCTAGGGCAATCAGGTCATCCCCTTCCATGCAGTCACTAACCTTCCAAGTTCCCCGTCATCCCCTATCTAAGGTGATCCATCCCTTGGAAAGGATTCCTCGCATTAGAAGATACAGAAATGAAGGCATATACCTACTTCAAACCATCATATCGATCATAAAATGCTCATGGAAATCAGTGGACACCATTTGGTATAAGTGTCCCACAATGGCCCTGATCCTGAAGTGCTTTACCATCACACTGCTGCATGTTCCAATTACCTTTGTTGATGCTACTAGTTCTTGAAGTCAGTTTCAACCATCCCAAACTGAGCATTTCCATGCTTTCATGTACCAAGCACATAATCCCATTAGAATCAAAACAAATTGAAATAAACTCAAATCATACCTCATTGGTAGCTCGTCAATAAGGTACACTTTCACTTCTGTTTACTTCCTGTCACACTAGCCAAACTAACTATTTGATCAAATCATCATGTATAAACATATCACATCTAGTTAGCTCAAAACAAAACCATCATAATTTAAAATTGTGAATCGCATGAAATCACCATAAACCATAATCATAAATCACATGTAACCATCATAAATCAAAATCATAGTTCACGTGCATAATAAAACATAAATAAAATACCGATACTTATCCTTCAGCGGTCCTTACTTTTGCCTTTTTTCTTTTTTTATACACACCAGATTGGTTTCCACACTCGGCGAACACCCAATGCCTTTGCATCTCTTCAGTCATGTACACATACACACAGTGTACAACACGTACATCCACACAAGGCGTACAACAACACACAATACATACACCCGCACCCAGTGTACAACACAATACAATACATACGCTTACACTAGCATACAACACATACACCTACACCCGGTGTACAATAAAACACAACACAACTACATTTGGTGTACAATACAACACAATACATATACATATACAAAGTACAAAACAACAAATACACATGTCACGATACCATGACTACACCATGCATATACATAGTACCGGATGCCTGCAACAGAACATGTATGAAATGCACATGATATGACATGTATATTAGTACCATATGCACAGCATGTACACAGTACCACCTATACACTATACTACCTGCACAACGTGTGCACAAAATCACATGTACAGAGCGCCACCTGCACAACATGTTCACAACACCAAATGTACATCGCACCACCTGTACAATGTTGACACAATACCACATTTACACAACACCACATGCACGACATGTACACGACACCACATGTACACAATGCCACATGCACGACATGTACATGACACCACCTGCACACAACACCACATGTACAACATGTACACAACACCATACACACACAACACCTCATGTATAATCATGCACACAACACCATATGTACAACACACACACAACACCATATGTACATAGCACTGCATATATAACATGTACATAGCACCATACGTGTGACAACACCGCATATCCAATGTGTAAATAGCACAATCTATACCTAGCACTACATATGATACACACAACACCATATATACAACAGACATACAACATCATATGTACACAATATTACATATTTTACATGTATATATCACCATAGGTAAAATAATTAAATATACAACATATACACAACAATAGTACTGAACATCCATAAACCACACACTGACCCCCAAAGCAACCTTTTTTCTAGTATCTTTCCACTATCCATGCTTATCCTAGTATGTCATAGATCACACTACTTTCACTTCTCTGATGTACCCCTCAACATTTCCTATCCATAACATAAACATAGGAATAATACAATCATATAACATTAAATCATATCCACATGATATTGACCTTGTAGATCTGTCAGGGCTATTATACCACTTGATTCCTCATGGCCAGGAACCTCTTCATGTCGTTCACCTGCATAATCAATCATTCCTCCACAAGAATGATCCTTGAAAACCATGTCATGCAGTGACATAGATACATAGATACATACATATATATAATCATTAGCATTAAACAACCATGATCCATGATGACCTTATCATACACGACATACATACATACATGTATACATATATAAATATCAACATAATCATGATCACAACATACTTACCAGATAGCGTAAGGTCAAGGTTAAGATAACTTCCTTTATCTTTGCACACCATGCACAACATTAAGAACAATTGTCCCCAACATAGCCAAGGCATCTAACATCTCAGATACATTCACTTTACCTTTCGTTGTTTCCTTTCTCATGTATGTACTGCCACTATCCATTTACCACAATGGACCCAACCAGCGTAACTGATTGTCATATTCTTACCTTCTGTTGCACTTACTCATGCACCGAGCTTCATCTGTGTCTTACATTACCTGTTGGGTATCACACAACTCTCCCTGAGCTCCATTAACTTTCCTCTTTCCCAACCAATTCCCAAGACTCTCAAAAAATAAAAGGAAAGAACAAGACCAAACAAGAAGAAAACCATGAAAAATAATAAAAATTTATCACCACAACTAAAGTGGCATGATCATACACCAAAAATAAACCAAACTGAAAATCAAGCACAAAAAAATCACAAAGACCATAAGCATAAAACAAGCAACAAACACCATGACTCAATCCCTATGGGTTCCCAATGCTTCCAAGGTAAATCTCAATCTAAGCCTTCTTCAATATTTCATGACAGTCTCTTGCCATGCAATTCCCTACATCATACTGCCATAACCACATAACTGTCAATGCATAAATAAATATAACAATATACCAGTTATCTTACCTTGTTGTGTCAAGCGCACTGCCTTGTAACTGAACATGTACACCTATCAAGGAACTCTAATTCCTTGATGAATCCATCCATAGATTGCAACTAGTTTTTATACCTGTCAAATACATGTTCACAAATATGGCATATATCCACATAATGTTAGACAAAATCAAGGTTAAGAAGACTTCATGTATGCAAAGCACTCATTCGTTTGGATTTAGGGTTTCCAAACGTAGCTAAAGGAATTCTTACTTAATTCATTCCTTTTGCCATTTACCTTGCTACCATTGAGTCTTAGTACATGATATCACATCATCCAACTATTAGTTATATAAATAATTCAATGGTTACGTTGTCATGCTAATACCAAGCATGTTACCCTGCAACTGCTCACACATGTCAACCACATGTTCCAAATATCAAGACAATCATATCTATCAATTTGAAATCAACCTTTACCAAGACTAACAATCGTTTCATAATCAACTAATAGTCAATATCATAATACTAAAACTATCACCTACTTGCACTCAAGTACATATCAACTATCTCAACAAATGTGTGTTAGTACGACCATTTCAAAACAAGATCATTTCTTTATGCAATCTTATATGAACATACTCATATCATGCAAATAAGAAAACATTCAGACAATAGATAAATGACATAATCAAACAATTAAGCATCAAGTACATGACATAAGCAAACTCATACGTTAATGTATTAAAAGGGGAGGCTATCTTGTCTACACAATCAATCTATATTAGCACAATATAAATGCACAACACATCAACTCAAACCTAAATAAGGTCATGATATCCATAACATTAACCAACTAACATGTTAACATCATAAACCCATAAAAAATTTCCATTCCTGCATAACAATCACATAGGCACAATTAGTCTAGATTAATACAGCACAATGTCACAAACAAGTCGACTCATACCTGAATGTCACAACCCTAACCATCTACATAGGACAATCTAATTTAGAATGATAAATATGACATCAAAATATTAATTCTATAACCCTAATCATTAAGTTAACTAACATATAACGATAATAAGTTAACATATAACATGCTCATCAACAACATATAACATAATCATCAAGTTAATACCATGCTTGACTAACCAACGCATGTACATATTATCACACTAATTGACTAACATCTATCATAACATCAATAGAATGAGAGGCATACACATAACCATAATGCATATGACTGCACTGCATGCCAAACATATAATCTCGTATGATGATCTTCTCTTACCCCACATTCCATTGTTGCAACTTCACGTTAATGATCTGCATCTCCTACTCTATCTCAACCAACACATTAACATCATAACATTCCAATATCATCATGATGACCTAATTGCATACAATGACCTTATGCACAACAACCTCAATCAAACCAATGCAAACTTGACCATATGCACCCACTTGATATGTATAACCAATCATGAATGACCAATGAATGTTCAACATATAGCATCACACAAGCAAGCTTACACAGACACTACACAAGCATGACCAATATGTAACCTAGCATTAACAAGCAATGCATGTACAATATGTAACAATATGTAAGCAAGCATGCACAAAAAATATAGAAGCATGAGCAACACAAAACCGGTCATACACTCATGACAACATGTTGACAACAACACCATCAACACTTCCATGGCGACACCACTACCACCATGGCAAACACAACACAGATGAAACAAGCACATACACCATATGTATGAGAAACACATATGAAAACAACATAAAAACATGGCCAACACACTGCCCATCTAGTCCAAGGGTTGAACCATGCTTTGATACCATTGTGTGGTATCATATATCACACAAAGAAACTAGGAACCAAACATCACCCAAGGAGAGCACAACTTGGCTCTGATACCACTCTGTAACACCCTCTTCCCACATCTACCCAAGTAACTGCCCAACTGGGATAAACATGTGACGAGAGGCTACTATAATTATATTCAACCTCCTATGTGACCTTAAGGAAGTATAACCGATGGAAACATAACCTACAGACCTTGTACAACAACTACAACACCCCCAAGAGGTAACCCAAACATTCAAACCTCTTACCCCTAGGTACCACTAACATTTTGACCCCCTTTGAGCCATATCCGTAGGCATAACACTGCATGCCAGTGGCCAGGAGGCTATAGCTGTAGGAATAACACAACATGCTAGCAGTCAGGGCCCCAAAAACTCAGTTCTGTGCCTACATCTCTGGGCTTTAAGCCACCTTTTAAGGCCCAGAACCCAGTGCATTTCTCAGAACTTCATGAAAAGTTCAGAGATGATAAATAACAATAGAATAATGATAAGGAAGCAATCACATAATTAAGAACTCATATGGACCCCTAGCCATGATAGGAATTTTTTCAAACATGTCACAAGCATGAAAGCTACAAGTATAAACAACAGAACAAATTAGAGGGTTCTCATACTTATCTGAGAATCGCTAAGAAGCATTGATCCCCTACATCATAAGCTACAATACAATCTATTTGACCATAGATACATTGTGCATTCATTTACAAGTAAAAACATGGATAGATCCATACAACATCACTGATAAAATATAAATCATCATCATTGTCCTTATAACCAACATAATAACAATATAAATACAGTGGATACAACAACAATAGAATCCACATAATAGTCAGTGCAATTATACATCAAATATAAAAGGAATGAGTTTCTCATTAATGAATGTAAAAACGAATCGGAGATGCGACTTCCACATTCCACCCAACCATAGATTGGTTAAGCAAAATGTCTCTTCAGCCAATCACCCCTGTGCCATATTCCAATCATGAATGTGGGACTCAAACCAAAAGAACCAACCAGGGTATCCCGAGGCTAAACCACCTCACCCTTATCAAATAGAAATCGGGATTTACCGTGATCCACACCTAATCACTAGGCCAAAAAAAGCATGGATATCACCAGATTCTCTTCGCTTAAATCGTGAGGAAATTTCCTGTCTTCTAGTCTCTCAGACTTTACCGCAACGCACATTCTAAATTAGGGGTCACTAAGCCCTAAACCGAGACGTATTGTCCAGGATTTACTGTATATACCAAACCCGATATTCCTAGGCCTGAATGGAGAGCAAACCACCTCTCAGGCTTTACCGCAATCCAAACCTGGATTACTAGGCCCACCGAGGCAACATAGTATTTGGATTTACCGAAATGCACAGTCCAGTTCATGGGTTATTAAGCCATGTGTTATATCAATTCAGAGATCCACCTCACTCGGCTTTGAATATAATCTGACAATCCAGCTATACCAAAATATGATAACTACACAATACCATGGCTATTCGGAAATAGCGAGGTTAGGCTGAAAACATTATCACACCTAGCAAAAACCCATTCCAAGACAGGAAAAGAACCACATACAATACCATGCATGCCATATCTAGCAAGGAAAACATACATGAAAATCGATACCTGCCAAGAATCTTGTTGTAGCTGCTTCATTCCTGCTCCTCCTTGCTTTCTTCCTCCTTCTTATTGTTTTCTTCTCCTTTCTTGGTCCAACACCAAAGTCCTCCAAGAAAAATCTAAGTGTCCAAGAGTGAGAGAGAGGGAGAATAATGAGAGAGTTCCATAAGTGTGAGTAAAATTTTTCTAACTCATCCTCATAAGCCTTTTTATTAATGAGGCCTCTATTTTCTTCATTTTCCATTACTTTCATAAATAAAATGCCAATTAATGCCTCATGCCTTTCTAATTCCTTTGTCATTGCCTTTTCCAATTTCCTTTAGCCATAATAATCAAAATGAACACCCGCTATGATGTTTTGCCGAACATTCAGCCTGGAATACACGCCCCATCAACTATGGTTATTATTTTTAACTTTTATTACATGGAATTTGCACCAGGGCTGTTATAGAACACTCCCCCTTGGGGGAACACCATCTTGGGTGTTCAATGACACCTATAAACCAACAAACTACAGAAACAAAACATACTGCCTATGGAGCTTTATAACATAGCTCGTTGTAGTATTTATAGTGACATCCTATTGAAAACATGACAAACATACCGTGTATTTGAGATTTATAACACAACTCATTACAATATTTACAATAACAACCACATTTTCTTCAACCAACAAATAATCATACTATCTATGGAGCTTTATAAATCTAGCTCGATACAATACTTACAATAATATACACATATGCATATTTTCTCAACCAAAAAAATAAAGGATACGATGCTTACATCCGCAACAAGGGAATCTAGAGGCTCACACCTCCACCCTCAAAGTAATACCAATATTCACCTCCTTCCGAGGAAGTCCAGAATCCACTATAAAAGTTAAATCTACATCCAATGTCCAATGCTACAATCCTACGTTATTTTACCCTCAATGAACATTTACCAACTCATTGTTCCAGTGTGCACTCCCAATGTGCATCTCATCACATCTAGAAATGATAATGACAAAAGAATTCCATCCCCGACATGATTCAGTGTTGTTGCAGATATCTTTTGAGGCCATTACCTCATCCATTTGTAGTTTTTGTACCAACATTTTATATATTAATAAAATAAGGCTGAGAGATTATACATGTTTATATTGTCTATTATTCAGTTGCATATTCTATTTCTCGTTTCTGTCGTAAATGTTATGATTTAGTTTGTGCAAATTGTTTATGGAGCTGGCGGATAAAATTTTTGATGCAATTTGCTACTAAATTTATATTTAGAACACTTCATGCAAATCCTATACCTCAGTAATACACAAGGATTCCCAGCATTAAAAGGGAAGATAGACAAGTCAATACTAATAAATAAGGTTAGGGTACCATAAAAAAGGGCATTTAGGTTAGTGGGATTAGCAAGGCAAGAGCACTCAACAAAAAGGAACATGCAAGTGGGAGAGAAAAACATGTAACAAAGTGGGAGAGCCACCAAGCATTTGCAGGTAGGTCTAGCCTATCCAATTTTTCAACTTCTTCGTCTGCTAAAGTTAATTAATTTGGACAAATAATTTCATAGTTGCGCTTGATAGAAAATTTATATGCATAGTTTTTTACCAATGTGCAACCACAAAACAGTGATATTAAGAGCTACTGGAAGCTGAGAATACATACAGTACTTGATTGTAGCTAACAACACTCATGAGACATGCAAATAGAAAATGAAGTCCCCATGGATGGAAATTTACCCACCATAGATCTCTTAAGAACTTCTTTCTTGAAAGGGTTAAGGCAAACCGATGAAGACTAAGAATTGTTTTCAAAATATTTATGGCCAAAAAAATCCAATATATAAACTTATGAACAGATCACATAAAAAAAACTTGATCATGAGATCCTTCTTTTCCTTATGTTCTAGTTTCCTTTCCTGTCTTGACACTATTATTTACATTGTTAAACATTTTATATACATAGCAGGGTAGTCGCATCTTTTATCCCATGAAATCTCTAGTCCCATTTCTCTTTTTTTTCCCATTTCTGGTAACACAATGTATAGATAAATTTATATGCTCAGTGAATAAAAACACCAAATTAATGAAAAATTACCATATAAACGGTCAAAATAACACAAAAATCCTACACTGAGAATCCCAGTAACAACATCATTAACGGTTTGCACTGTAATGAAACGTTTTTTTATTTCTAAATTGGTCTACTTCTATTATATCATACAATACAGTCATCGTCCTCCAGAGTTGGCAAACCAATTCTGGCGGGAAATTTCATTTCCAAAACAACAAAAAAGGATATGCCCCAGATGGAGAAACCAACCCAAGGGATGAGTTCATGAAGTTTAGAATATACTGCCCATAATGGAAAACCATCCTCATACATAACATGTTTAAAGAAAAACCAGAAGACAAGAAGCGATGAAGTTTCAAGAAATTGACTGGAAATAGGAAAAATAACCCAGAAGTTAGGCTGATGGATTCTTATCATCCTGTACTGGTGGTTGGAACAACTCCTCCACAATTCTGCACATGTACTCAAACTCCTCGTCCTCTTGATTGGACACTTGGGCATTCGACGGAGAAAGGAGAGTCGCGTGGGTGTTTGGAGAAGGGGAGGAAGCCGCATGAGCCTCAGTATCTGCATTGGTGCCATCCTCGTCCGAGACCAAGATGCAACTGTGTTCACTATTCGAGGCCTGCTAAACTAGCAAGGCCACCATCTTGTGAGGGGAGAAGGGGGAGGTGGGAGAGATGGTGGACTTGCAAAGGCACTTCCTGGAGCGAAGACTGGAGCTAAAGGCTTCAGAGGGAGACTCAAGAAGGCATAGAGACAGGCGAGAGGTGAGGTTAACGGGGTCCAGGACTTTCGTCTTTGCCCAATCGACCAAGAGGTCCGATGTTCAACCAGTAGTGGCAGAAATGGTTGACTTGGAGGGTAGACCGCGGCCACCGCCTCTGTGGCACCACATGCAGTGACAATGGTGCATGGTGGAGGAACAAGAATGAGGCTGAGACGATGAAGGGAGCTCAGCATCGCAGCAGGGAGCAGAGGGAGAGCTGAATGCCAAAGTGAAACGAGCAGTGGAGCAGGGGCTTAGCAGAGGTGTAAGGAGTGTTGGAACGAAGCCAAAGGGAGAGACGAATGCCAAAGTGGGGAGTAGGGTGAGAAGATTTATGGGCCATGGAGGGTGGCCAAGGCATGATAGACGAAATTAATGAGCATAGGACTGTGTTAATGGCAGAGTGGAGTGAGGACGTCGATGGGGGAGGTTTGAGGGTGGCGAATAAATTCCCCATGCACCAGACTTTAAGCCGGATGGGGTGGTCATGTGCGCTCGCGTGAGGAGGACAGGTGTCCCTCATCCGTGCAGCAAGGTGGCTACCATATTTACTACAATCTAACACCCACATCTGGGGGTTGGAGATCTTTGAGCACCAAAAGAGTGCATTCTTTGTGTAAAGCTTCATCATCAAAAGTTTGGAGTTTACCAGTGGTGAGAGGAGCATTGTGGCTTACTCCCTTGTTGGATAGAAGATCCGCAACTGCATTAGTTTTTCATCGAATGTGTTTGAAAGATAAAACTTTGTGACGAAGTAGCCATTTCTCAAGGAGATAAAAGCGAGCTGCCATTCTCAAACTCATGGAGAATTTGGAGGCTAAAGAACCTAGGAGGAAGTGATGAGCGACATCGATGATAATTTGAGAGTCGCCTTCAATTTCTAAAGGAAAAAAGTTGTTGTCCTGAGCTAGTAGGAGACCTTGAAATAAGCCTTCTAACTCCACTGAATTGTTGGTGTCCCAGCCTATAGAACCAAAATATATCAGGAGGACTTCTCCTTCAGCATTTATGAATATGCCGTCTAAACCAACATCCCCTGGATTGCCCTTTGAGGCTCCATCAAAGTTAAGTTTGAAGAATCCAAGAAGCGGAGGACACCAAGAGCTGGGTGAGATGGGAGAGTGGTCTGAAGGGGGCTCATTGTTTGTATGAGAGGGGATGGAGAGATTCCAATTGGCCCAGATGACACTTTCAGGGGGGGCGGGAGGGGAAGTCAGGCTCTTTCCAGTGATGCAACGCGAGCGATTCCTGGAGATTGTTGCACAAATTGGTCCAAAGGATGTCAGGAGGGGTAGATTGATCTCTGAAAATATGTCTATTACATTCCTTCCAGATCTTCTAGAGGATGTGCCCAGGAAGGATGGCCCATAAGGAGTTGAGTAGGTCGTTGTTGAAGGGAGTGGAATGCCAGTGGCAGATGGTATTGAGAATATCCCCTCTCTATCTATCATATCTTCTGCTAAGCAAGGCAACATTGTCCCAAAGAGAGTTTGCCAGAGGACAAGAGTTGAGGAGGTGCTCTATGGATTCCTCATAGTTCTTGCAATTAAGACATTGGGAAGGGCCAGTGAAGTCTTTTTTCAGCAAGTCGTCCCAAGTTACGATGCGTCGCTTGCTGAGCAACCATAAGAAGGTGGAAATTTTTGGTCAAATTCTTGGATTCCAGATCTGGGCCCAAATGGCATCTTGAGGACCTGATTATTGGGGAGGAGAAATCAGTATGCTTCTTTGGTAGAAAAGGCACCATGGGAGGATTAGCCCCATCTGAAGATGTCCTCTCCAGCATTGAATCGAATTTTCCTCCTGTGTAGTTCCCTGCTGATATATTCCGTGAGTTCAAGACGCCTATCATTCTGTCAGCGATCTGTTGGGAGCCATTTTCGGTAGCTCGAGCTGAGGACGAGAGTCCAAAAGTGTTTGATTTTATTTTTCTCCCTGTTCTTGAGGATCCCCTACCACCGAGAATCGGGAAATAGAGAGGCAACTTTGGGCATCTATTGCCATGAATCCTCCAAGAACTTTTCCTACGAGCTTGATCAAACTTCCTAGAAACTATGTTCCTGAATGATGGCCCTGTGCTATTTTGTTGCTTTCTAGATGAGGGAGTCGTTTTCTTCTGGGTTGAATTGAATCAACTCCTGGGGAGGCCAGTTACTTGCATACTTGGAGATCCAAAGCTGAGCTCGGGGAACCTCTGGGTTGGAGACCCATTTCCACCATATTCTCTCTCCCATTACCGCGTTGCTGTGGTTTGGGTCTATGAGCCCCAAAACTCCTGAGATTTTGGGTGCGCAGACTTCTGTCCAGTTGACAAGCGCCCATTTGCTGTTGTCTTTTTTACCTCCCTAAAGGAAATTCCTTTGCAGGTTGCGAATTTATTTGAGAACCCATTTGGGGGCAGCGAGGACAGAGAAGAGATATAAGGGCATGGACTGGAGAACCAACTTGATCAGGACAAGACGCCCAACAATGTTGAGGGCCCGATGGGTCCAAAGGGATAGTTTCGCTTCAATTTTATCTAGGAGTTCATGCCAGGAATAATGTTTAATGGTTGAGTCAATGAGGGGGGCCCCAAGATACTTTGAAGGAAGGGTGGATATGGGGAAGCCTAATATTCTAGCAATGTTGCGCTGGGTGATGACATGGGTGTTGAAAAATAAGATCTGGGAATTCTCGGTATTGATTGTAGTTCTAGCAGCAACAGAGAAGCAATCGAGGATAACTTTGAAGGATCGGGATTCTTGGATAGAGGGGTGACCAAAAATCATATTTTCATCAACAAATTTCTAGTGGGATATGGGGGACAACGATGAATTCTCAGACCTTTGAGAGTGTTGGAGTTAATAGCGTGGTGGAAAAGCCTTCCCAGACCTTCAACCATGAGAATAAAGATGAAGGGGGAAAGGGGATCACCTTGACGAATGCCTCTTGAAGGTGAGAAAGGGGGGGATGGAGATCCATTGAGTAGAATAGAGAAGAGGGGGGAGGAGATCAAGCTCATGATCCATCGAACCCAAGTGGGGCTGAAACCAAATGGCAATAACATTTGATGGATGTAATTCCAACTGAGTTTTTCAAAGGCTTTTCAGAGATAAATTTTGAGAAGCACACCTGATATTTTCTCAGTATTCAATGAGTGAGTGACCTCAGGTGTGAGAATAATGACATCCAGGTTTGTCATCCTTCCACATAACTAGTTTGCTTCGGGGAAACTAGCAACGGGAGTAGGGGTTTGAGCCTGTTGGAAATCACTTTGGAGATGAGTTTTTATATGACATTGCATAACGCAATTAATTTGTACTTGTTAGGAGTAGTAGCTTTCTCTTCCTTGGGAATGAGAGTGAGAAAGGTGGCGTTGAGAGCAGGGATAATCCAATGCATACCTCGAGATTCCTCGACCATTTCCTAGGCTTCCATCTTAATGTCTTCCTAGAAAAAGTGGAAGAAATTGGTGGTGAAACCATCTGGTCCAGGTGCTTTTCCAGCCTTTAGCTGTGCCATTGCTTGGTCAACCTCTTTCATTTGGACCGGTGTTAAAAGAATTTTATTGTGTTCTTCAGTGATTAGAGTGGGGATGTGCTGAGTGATGTTGTTGATTGTGAGATGTTGATCTGCGATAGACTGAATGAGTGTTTCATTGAAGTAGTTCAGGAGTTCTTTCTCTATGTCAGCATGGGCTTCAAGGTTAAATCCCTGTTCATTTTTAAGGACTGAGATGTGATTGATCAATTCTTCTCTGAATGGTGGAGCGATGGAAGAACTTGGTATTTTTCTCCCCTTCTTTGAGCCAACGAATTTTGGAATTTTGCTTCCAGAGAATCTCTTCTTGCAAGCTTCTTTCTTCTAGACGGCTCATAAGATACTTTTCTTGGTGAGCACGTGCCTCTGTGCACCCTTCTCTGATGATTTTTTGCTGAAGGTCATTCATTTGAGTTTCCAAATCCCGTCAACTTTTGAAGATATTGCAAAATATGTTTGGTTCCAATGCTTTAGGCGGGTTTTCAAAATCTTCATTTTTTGCTGGAATTGGTACATTTTAGAGCCTTCCGGAGGAGTGATGTTGTGCCACCAATTATTGATCATTTCTTTAAAGTTGAGATGAGAGAGCCATAATTGCTCTAAAAAAAAAGTCTTGTTACTGGTGGTGCTTGGGCGCGTCAACTGATAGTCAACCAGATCCTTTCACCTATCTCTCCACTTGGTCTCCACTGGATCTGACATGCAAGTAGTTAACAATAGTATTTCTTCAGTTGCATGTGAGACACTGCTTGTGAATTAATTAAATACTTAATTCACTGATCTCTCACTAGTGTATCATGAGATACAACTAGAACAATTGAGTTTAACTCACTTAACTGAGTTAAACTAAATAAGAACTCACATAAGTACTCTTCCAACTCCGTTACAACTTTGTATCACTCAGTTACAACGAAGTTCACTTTGCATGTCCCACCAACCAAACTTGGAACTCGTAATTCTTTCAATCAACTGGTTTTCCACATCAGTTAACTGAAGTCAAGTGCTTCATGAGAATAGATTATTATTTATTGTCTGATTATTATTAAGGGCTAATAATAATCGACATGCATTCTATTTTTAGACATGCAATCTATAAATAGACTTCACCCATGCATCTAAAAATAGAAACTCATCCCTTGATAGATAGGATACTGAACATCATTTCACATTTTTGTATATAGTCTATATATGTACATTTATCCTATGGAATACTACTGTAGAATGTCCTTCATAAAGTTTTTGTAACACGTGCACATATAGCAAATGTATTTCTTTCTGTATGTTTCTAGCACTATCTATACTGTAGCTATTTAGCAATCTGCATATGCTCATGCATATACAACATGTAACTCTTATTTTCTAATAAAAGTTACGATTTTTCCTTGGGAAGAAAAAAAAAATAGAAACTCATCTAAAAACATAATTTGGTCAACCATCTAGAATTAGTCTCCTACTAATTTTAAAATATTCTCACCATTCTAAAATAGACATACACCTAAAAATAACCTGCGGGCCCCACTTAGTGAAGGTGCTTAATTTTCACTAGGATCATCATCTTGTTGAATCTAAACACTCCCTCTCAACAAGAAAGGGATTATACTTCATCCCAATCCTATCTCTATGGTATTCGAGTTTTCTCCTGGTGAGCACCTTCGTCAGAATATTTTCATCTTGATCTTTCGTGGGAATGTACTAAAGCAACATGATCTTTTGCTGCACACAATCTCTGATATGATGATACTTGATATCTATATGCTTAGATTTATCATGAAAAATAGGATTAATTGAGAGTTTAATGCAACTTTGATTATCACAATGAATCATTGTAGGATCTAAATGAGAACCTAACAAACCGACCAGGATATTCCTCATCCAGATAGCCTCACATGCAGCTTGACTTGCTGCCATGTATTCCGATTCCGTTGAACTGAGTGCCACAGATCTTTATTTCATGCTATACCAAGAAACAACTATAGATCCGATATTGAAAACCCCTCTTGATGTGATCTTTCTTTCTGTTGGGCTGCCTGCCCAATCTGCATCCGTGAAGCCATGCAACTTCACCTCATGCGTCTGTCTGTACCATAAGCCATACTCAGATGTGCCCCTGAGATATCTTAGGACATGCTTGCCCGCCTTCCAAAAGAGCTTGGTAGGCTTAACCATCGCTTGACTAAGCTAGTTCACTGCATATAATATGTTTGCTCTTGTATTAACTAAATACATGAGTGAACCCACCAACTGTTGATAGAAAATAGCATTCACTACCTCTGCCTATGTAGCATCCTCTTTCTTCCAGTTTCCTGGAAGAGGAGTATCCATGGGTTTGCAGCCCTCCATGTGAAACTTATCGAGTATCTCCCTTGCATACTTTCCTTGAGACACAAACAGTTCACCTTCTCGCTGCCATATTTCCAATCCAAGGAAATAGTGAAGGAGGCCCATATCCTTCATCTCAAACTCCTTTGTAAGGTCCTTCTTGCATGAGTGTATCAACTTCTCATCACCAGTCAGTATTAAATCATCAACATAAAGAAAAATGATTAAAATCTTACCCTCCACCATAATATGGTATAGGTTTGCATCCGCCTCACTCTTGGTGAAGCCAAGTCTAGTGAAATAGTTGTTGATCTGAGTGTACCAAGCACGGGGTGCTTGCTTCAGCCTATGCAACGCTCTTTTGAGTCTGCACACATGTGACTCACTACTAAAGATCTCAAATCCTTCAAGCTGCTCAATGTACACTTCTTCCTCAATGATCCCATTAAGGAACACAATCTTCACATCCATTTGATGAATGTGCCAACCCATCTGCACTGAGAGAGCAAGGATGGTCCATATGGAAGAATATCATGCGACAGGAGCAAAGGTTTCTTCATAATCAATCCCCTTGGTCTGTGAGAAGCCCCAGGCCACAAATCTCACCTTATACTTCTCAACACTCCCATCAAAAACTTGCTTTACCTTGTAGATCCATCTTGAACCTACCACTGATTTATCAACCGGCCTTGGAACAATTTCCCAAGCACTGTTTCTGAAAATGGAGTCATACTCCTCCACCATTGCATCTACCCATGTGGGCTCCTATAGTGCTTCCTGAAATGAAGATGGCTTTTCCACAATACATTTTCTCATGAGAGCCATGTATCCATTTAATTGGTTAGGAGAGTGTCTCTATCTGCGTTGTGAAGTAGGGACTCCTACATTCTGTGCCGCATCAAGCTTTAGCCTCTCATCTTCTGTGGTACACCTTCTGCCAGTTCTGATGTTTGGATCTGTGTGAGTGGACTTGTCCACTCCATGAACCTCCTCCTGTGGCTGATCCACATCTAGAGACTCATCTTTGGGAGCAAGCAATTCCTCCTCTGCATGCAAGTCTAGCTCCTTCTTAAGCAACAACTTCATGGCTTTCTCCTCATTGAATTTTATATCTCGTCGCACCACAGTCATTTGGCTGTTTGGAAAATACACACGATAATTATGGGGTGTTTCTGTGTACCCCACTAATATCCCAACTTCAACAATCAGCTCGAGCTTCTTCCTGGTGTTCTTGGTCACATGAACATAAACAAATGAGCCAAAAATCTTAAAGTGAGAAACATCTGGTTTCTTACCAGTAAAAGCTTCTTCAGGTGTACTCATGCTAAGTACTTTATGAGGACAATGTTTTGAAAATAAACTGTAGTGTTGCATGATTCCGCCCACAAGTGCATTAGTAGGCCCTGAACATGCAACATAGCTCGTGCAGCACCCACGATCGTTCTATTATTCCTCTCCACGACCCCATTCTACTGTGGGTTATGAGGCACTATGAGTTCTCTTCGAATTCCTTATTTTCTACAAAAGTATTTGAATTTGTTCGAGATATATTCACCACCATTATCGCTCCGCAGAGCCTTCACTTGCTTCCCCGACTCTTTCTCCACCAATGCTTTAAACTCAAAGAACTTTGAGAATGTTTGATCTTTCTTCTTCATGAAGAAGATCCAGCATCTACGAGAATAGTCATAAAAAAAAAAAAACATAATATCTGTGTTTTTCTATTGAAGTAACCGAGAATGGCCCACACACATCTATGTGAACTCTCTCTAGGATCACCGAAGCACGGTTCTCCTTTTCATGAAAGGTGGTCTTCACAAACTTACCCATAGTACATCCCTTGCACTGGTCTATCTGCGCAAGTGTACCCTTGGGAAGTCCAATATAAATCTGTTGCAAAATATTTAGGGCACCATGGTGAATATGGCCCAATTGCCTGTGCCATAATTCGCCCTCATCCCGGCTCACCAATTCTTCTTCTTTTCCCACCATTGCAGCGCAGCCATCTACCTCCAAATTGTAGAGATTCTTGACTCGAATCCCTATCCTCTTGGTTTGACTCGTTGTTTTATGTTGCAGGAAATATTTTCCATCGCTGAAAACTATGTCATAACCTCTGTCCTCCAACATTGTGATTGAGACCAAGTTCTTCTTTAGACTTGGAACATGCATAACATCTTTCAACATAAATGGTTTACCTGACTCCCTCTCAAAGGTAATGGTACCAATTCCAGTCGCACTATATCGTTCATCGTCGCCCATCTCTATATGCATTTGGAGATCTTTCTCCTCCAAGTCACTGAAAAGCTCCTTATCTCTTGTCATGTGGAAGGAAGCACTGCTATCAAGATACCACATCGATCCCATTGCGCTTGAAACCAAGCATGCGATCAAAGAGAAATCAAGTTCAAATTGTGAGGCAAGGACCTCACCAGCTGCAGCTCCAACAAACTTCTTGTTCTTCTTTTTCTATGGGCAGTTAGTGGCGAGATGCCCATGTTCGTGACAGTGAAAAAACTTCACCTGATACCATGTAGAAATTTAAATAATACTGTGATGTATTACCGGACTCTCCTAATCTAACAATTAAATCCACTGTTAAATACAGAATCCTTCTACTTAATTCTTTGTGGAAATTAAATCGCCAATTGCAAACACATGAAGAAAAATCAATCGCACATAACAAGATGTTTTTACCAGGAAAGCTTAAAGCTAAAAACTCCAACTATCATATATTATGTATATCATGGATCATGAAACAATCTCATACAAAGCTCTAGCTCCAAGAGCTCTCAGTACAATATAAAATCATCTCACACTGTCATACAAAAAGTTGGTTCACACATGCACCAATTTACTGCCTCCTGATAGACTGCCTCCACCGCGCAATCCCTGCTGATGAAGATCCCTGAATGAATTCGATCTTGCCTTGCCTTGACTGCAAAATCCTCATTGGAATATCCAATGTGTGTGTAGATGCATTGAATGCACCACTATAGTCACAACTGATAGTCAACCAGACCCTTTCACCTATCTCTCCACTGAGTCTCCATTGGATCTCACATGCAAGTAGTTAACAATAGTATTTCTTCAGTTGCATGTGAAACCCTGCTTGTGAATTAATTAAATAATTAATTCACTGATCTCTCACTAATGTATCATGAGTTACAACTAGCACAATTGAGTTTAACTCACTTTACTGAGTTAAACTAAATAAGAACTCACATAAGTACTCTTCCAACTCTGTTACAACTTTGTATCACTCAGTTACAACGAAGTTCACTCTGCATGTCCCACCAACCAACCTTGGAACTCATAATTCCTTCAATCAACTGGTTTGCCACATTAGTTCACTGAAATCAAGTGCTTCAAGATAATAAATTATTATTTATTGTTTGATTATTATTAAGGGCTAATAAGAATCAACATGCATTCTATTTTTAGACATGCGACCTATAAATAGACTTTGCCTGTGCATCTAAAAATAGAAACTCATATAAAAATAGAATTTGCTCAACCATATAGAATTAGTATCCTGCTAATTTTAGAATATGCTCACCATTCTAAAAATAGACATACACCTAAAAATAGCTCGGGGGCCCTACCTAGTGAAGGTGATTACTTTTCACTAGGACCATCATCTTGTTGGATCTCCACACTTTAGTGCTGCAGACTATTTCTAATCTAGTGATGTCAAGATCCCCAAAGTATATGGTCTCTGGTTCCTCTTCCATGTAGGTTATCTGGCTTAGCTCCTTGCTTTTATCTTGAACATCTTTCTGAGATGGGTTTCCTTGGGTATCCTCCTCCATGTTGGTAGGTTTCTCAATTAGAGGTTCTTGAATCTGTATGGCGGTAGATTTCATGATCTCCTTTTGCTTATCTTGTGGTTGCTTGATATCTTTTTGTTTGTCTTTCTGGTTGCGGTCTTGTGCTTTTGATCCCACATTATATTTCAGGGCTGAGGTAGAGGGATTCAATGGAGAAGAGGGGTTGGGATGAGGGGTGATGAGAGGCAGGGATTCTTCCAAGGTGGAAGAGGGGTCTCCATCCAACAGAGCTTGACTGGCTAAAATGTCGAAACTATTGCTTGTGGAGGCTTTTTAGGGTTTGGGGGTAGAGGTAGGTTTCTTGAAATGTATCTTGCGATTGGAAAATTTGGTGAAACCATTGGGGTTAGTATTCTCAGGGGCAGAGGCATATGTTGGAGGCTAGTTGAGGGGAAAGTCCCTGAAGAGATGTCCATGCTCATGGTACTTGTGGCAATGGAAAGGTACATGTTCATAATCTATTGATTGGATCCATTCAAAATCATCGTGATAGAGACTTACCGAATTCGGAAGAGCTTTCGCAAGATGCATGTAGATGCAGATCCTGGCATAGGTAGTGTATCGGTTGTGCTTGATTTCCTCTGCGATCTTGATGAAGGTTCCAAGGTGGTTACCGATTTATTGGTGGGATAACTTGTCCCAGTATTCTTGGGGAAGGGAGTAGAGTCTGATCCACACCGGCACCCAGTTGAAGTCTTATTTATCAGGGTTGAAGCATGCGATCCAGTTTCTTAAGAAAAGGCTAGTCGCGTTAAAGAAATATGGGCCTCCATCCATAACCTATTTTTAGTCCTGTATGCAGGTGAAGATGATGTTAAAGAATCCTTTGGGGCCTAGCTGGAGCGTGATTTGTCCTTTAGGCTTCCACTTGGATTTTATCCATCCATAGAGGGCTTTCTCAGTTGGCCAGAAGCCGATAAACTTCCCAATGAGGGTGTGATCCTGAATGAACTGGATTTTTCCATTAATATGCTCTACAGGAAAATGGATCTCAGGCCTTTTGGCCGCGATGGGGATACAGGTCGAAGAAGAAGCTTGGTCTGTCCTTGGCTGTCATTTTATTCTTTTGGTTGTCCTTCAGGGGTTATAATAGGTTCCACATTTCTTGTCGTATCATTGAGGGATGGATCAGGACGTTTGGCATCCCTTTATATGGTAGATCTGCCAATGTGGGGGGGGGGGGGGGGGGGGCAGTGCCTCCCCCCCCCTCAGGTACTATCATTCTGTTGGCTCTTCTACGCGCAGGTGAGTGCAGAGTTTGCAGAACAGAGGAGAAGGGTTAGGATCTCTGTCGGAGCCCACTGTAGGGACAGAGGAAACCCTAAGTTTCCATGACCTAGCTCAACTCATCCTTTGACCGCGCTCCTCATCATCCACTTAAAGTACACTTTGCACAGTAATGAAATGTTGATTATCTAATCAAACACTATAATACCAAAAAGACTTCAAAACACAAGGCTAAAAGCAGTGCAATATCTGAGAATGGAAACAAAGATATGAAGAACACGTCAATAGCCTTTCTAGCGATGGCGATATATTCAAGATCAACAGTGATATGGGAAAGGGCCTTTGGATGATGATTTACTCCCAGAGGACCTCTAAGCATTTTTCTATCTTTCATCCACAGGAACATTGCCATAAATTGGACAAGATCCAAAATGTACACCATACCACAAACATCACACCCCATAATGCCTTCATAAATCCTGTTACATTCCATATGGGCAGTTTTCTTCGGCTGTAGTGGTTAATACGTGGTATAATGGGCATGGATTCAAGATGACAATTTTTTCTGGTACAATCCAAGAATAGGGATATGAAAGATATGTAGTCTCTTATGAAATGATGTATTTTAAGAATGATAAAGGCCTTAGCTTATGCCGATTTTTAATTGAAAATATGGATTTGTCATAAAGGAAAGGAAGGTTCTAGAGGTGGGGCAGTAGCCAATGAGGATGTATAATTCTCAACAAAATCAAAACTCTGGGTATATGAGACACTGAGCTCTAGCACTATAACATGATTATCTATCAAAGTTTTTCTGGAGGCATTGTTGATGCCTTTTTTAATCTCTTCTGCATCCATAGATAAATCATAATCTAAACTCATCATTCCAAATCAAACTTTCTATTAAATTTATTAAAAAATTACATGAAAAAATATGTAACATTTTTAGTTCTCTAGAATTTCACTAAGAGGAAGATCCAAAGACAGAGCACACATAGATGATAACAAAGTTCCACTCCATCAAGGATATTGCAGCAAAAGCTTGTATCATCTTTGAGCATATTTTAGCAAAAGATAGGGTCAAGAGATTTCTTGCATTTGGAATAACAATGATGGACCTATCTGAGATAGCATAACAAGCCTTGGAAGCATGGGTTATCACTTTTCCTCAATGGCAAGGATTGTCACATTTTAGTCTCTAATATTTTATCTTTCACTGTCCTCCACTAGAAATTATTTTTCTTTTACTTGTAACACTATTTTTCATTCATTGTATATTAATTGTCTTCATTCCAAAGAATAAAAGGATGAAAGAAGAAAACGAGTGAGAAAAGGGAAGAGATAAATTATGGGAGATCCCCTGGTAACATAAAATTTTTGGTCCAACATCACTTTATATTGGAAGCCACTGTCCACATACCAATAGAGTAGTGGAGAGAATAAAAAATACAAACTAACTGTCTGACTATAAGGTATAAGAGATATGGAAAAACCTTTTCTTCCAGTTACATTCATCATCATGGAATATAAATAAAGGGACTCTAAAATATATTATGTACAAGCTGCTTAGCATATTGAGCTACAATAGAAAGAATCAATATACCATTTTAGCCGAATACATAGGTAAATGTTCCTGTAACTTTGCACAAATTAGCATATGTTTAAAGAATAAACTATAGGTTCTAGTGTTGCATATGGATGAAGGATGAAATCCACCAAGTGTAGTGTATAGAGATAATTTGTCAACAGGTATTCCCATACCCTTTTAGTAATCAAAACATGTGTCAATTGGATAATACAAACACCAAACTATTATGGGGAAAAGATACAAGGAAAAAAATACCCTAATTATAATAGCATGAATTTAGTGGGTAAATATAACCTATAATAGAAACACCAGACAGGTAGAAAATGAGGAAAATTGAAAAATAAAAAACACCCTAAGTTAAAATGACATGAAATAAATGCACATAGATATCAATTTTTTAAGAAATCCTTTTTCCCATTACTTGTAACACTAAATGCACACAAATGATAGTTTTTATTGTCATTCATTATATATTAATTGTCTTTTTTCAAAAGGATAAAAGGATGAAAGAAGAAAATGAGGGAAAACAAGGGAAGAAAGAAATTATGGTAGATCCCATGGTAACATGTATACACATAATAGACACATAACAAATTTCAACTTGTATAATAAGCCAAAAAAAGTGACATGTTCAGAATAGATAGAGGGATGTTTGTGTTGTTAAATAATAAAACCAGAGGGAAATTTGGGAAGACAGAGGAAACCCATGGATACAGGAAAATTACAACAAACAAAAGCTAAATAATTGTGAAATTTACCTGGCATCCAAGATCCCCAAGTCCTAGGATGCATTCACCATCAATGAAAACTATAACAAGAACACTCCTTTCATTCGAGGTTCTTGAAAGTTTCTAGGATCTTACCTCCGCCAAAACCATACCTCACTAGTTTTAACGCAGTGAAACAAATTTAAAGGATAAGGCTTACAAAAAAAGAATTAGAACCTAGATAATAAAAAGGAAAGATTAAAAAAAAAGTATATATATAATGCATATACTTCTCTTTTAGCTGATGTAAAGACCCTCTGGACGCCTGAAGATTGACCCATATTTTTGACAATATTTTCCAATAGTGGGAGTTTAAACTATTGGAAGTAACTTTTACACATTATTCACCAAGAGTTTATAAAACAATCTTTCATTTCGCTCTTACCCAGAGAAATTGTGTCGCCTAGTAAACGACACTGTCAAACACAATATGTGCAATTTCCTTTCATAAGTGTTATCCAGTTAAGAAACTGGTACTAATAAATATATATGCTTATGTAGTAAGATAGATAGCTACATGATAGCATAGATAACAACCATATGCCAATGATGGCCCACAGGGTACTGGCACCAAAACCATTGGTGATATTAGAGGAAAACATAAAAATGCTAAGACCATTTAAAGAGAAAAGAGAAAAATGTTCAGAATATACTCGGGTTTGGATAAAAGTTTGAATATTTCAATAGAAATACATTGAGGTCCATCAGTGCCAAGTATATATTGTTTGATATTGGTGAATGTTATTCATAAGCCTTTTTTCATGAAACTATGTAACAATTCCAATAAATATGTAACAATAGGTTTAGAAACCAATAGATAAATATCATGTACAAGGTAGTAACAAAAGAAAATGGAAAATAAAATAATTTTATTTCACTTCCTGTACTTTGAAAAGAGATAAAATATCCAAAGTCACAATAACATTTCTTTTGCTACTTTCAAGAAGTGAAGCGGCATAAGAAACTAAAGAGAATTCACTACAAATATCTAAATCTATGAAATTCCAAGAGGAAATAACTTAAAGTTCTTGGGATCTACAAGAAGGTGGTAAAATGCCACAAAGGTAGTGAGTATCTCTCTCCTTCTCACTGAAAACTAATCCTTTGTTAAAAGTGGGAATCTCTGTTGAAATGTGACAAAAATTTAAGAAAATAATGTAATTATGGGTAAATTTAGTTTATTACAGGTTATTCAATTGTATAACAAGAAGGAGTTATGTTCAGATCGATGTGTGCTCTATGAGAACCAAGCCGACTGCCATGATCTAGGGTTTGGAGGTTTTAGTGCAGGCTGCCCATGGAAGACCTCCCTCCCAACCCTTGAGGACACAATCATACTTCTGGGTAGCCTTAAGGCTCACCCATGACAGAAACTAGTGGGGGGACTACTGCTCCCCCCACCTCAGGCCATCCTAACATAGAAACGGTGGCAAGGGCTAACACCGACTGTCATCAAAACACTGGCCCGCTTCATGACACATCCGAGACGACTCCCACAACGAAACCGATCTCAACAAAGTAGAGGCAGCTAACATCACCTCATCCACATGCATACCCAAAGATACCAAAAGAACCATGATCGAGCTACCTGTGCATCGAATCAATGAAAGAATCCAGTTCATGAAGGATCATGCATTGATAGGAAATTTCATGGGTTTCTGGCCCACCGAAAAAGCCCTCAGAGGACGGATTGCATCCAAATGGATGCCCAAGGGTCATATCGACCTTCAGCTATGCGCCAAAGGCTTATTTAATGTGATCTTCACCTGTAGTGAGGAAAAAAATTGGATCGTGGATGGAGGGCCATACTTCTTCAACTCGGTAGGTTTATACTTGCACAACTGGGTAGAGTGCTTCAACCCAGACAAGCAGGACACCACATGGGCTCCGGTCTAGATCCAGCTATACTCCCTCCCTTAGGACTACTGGGATGAGTTGAATCTATGGGACATAGGCAATGCCCTAGGATAATTCATTAAAATGGTGGAGGAAACAAAGATCAACCAACATGCAGCATACGCACGCATCTGCGTCTACATGAACATTGCAGAGTCGCTCCCTGGTGAGGTAAGCCTATTGCATGAAGATTTTGAATGGATACAAACTGTAGATTATGAACATGCCCACTTCAGATGCCGAAGGTGTCACCAACACGGGCATCAATTCAGAGACCACCCCCTAATCAACAGGCGACAGCTAAGACTGAATCAAATGAATAGGCTACAGAAGGGTTTATGAAAGTAGCAAGCAAGAAAAGGCACAATAGGAGATCCAACTCCAAACAGAACAAAAAATCCCCAGTGACTAGCAACAACTTCGAAGCCTTAGCTCAGTTGAGTGAAAATGAGAATGAACCTTCCAAAGACACAGGGTGATCTTCACAGGAGCAACCCCAGATCTCAAAAACACAAAAAGATAAGATTCAACTGGAAGCCTTTTTGAAACCCCAACATGTAGTGGACAACCTAGCAACCAAAGGCACATGAAAGGAGTTGGTTCTAATCCCAAAAGCCATGAAGGAATAGCCAAAGAGCATTGACCTTGAGGGCCTGTATCTCATAGGGTTAGAGGATGCATGCAACAAGAAGGACTTTCTCTCAATACCCCAGCAACAGGTCCAGAAGCTGGAAGAAATCATCACTCGAGCACAACAACTCCCCTCTCTAGGAATTCAGGGTGGTACGCTCCTAAACACAAAATACTTCATGAAAGAATCCCGCAAACAAGGCAGGAAAACAATGTTGCAAAGAACATTCGAAATGGGCAAAGACTTGGTCTTTATGAGAACCAGTCACATTTTAGGGGATGACATCATCCCCCATGGTTGAGGTGGCATTGCTTGAGTTAAATGTATTTACTTGTCACATTCTCAATGGTGGATAAAAACTTATGGTTAACCATGGTAGTATTCTAAGTACTTTTAAAGTCACAAAGTAAAATACTCATAATAAATGTAATTTCACACTTTCTTAATAAAATATTATTATTGTCATTTCATATTTTTTGAAAGAAACAATGCATATCCCTATACAATCTTCATGTCTTTACACACTTTTCATATATCATATTAACTTTTATATTATATATTATTTCTTCTTATGTTATAAATCAAATCAATTCAATATGTAATATAAAATTAATACATAAAATAATATATTACATTTATTTTATTATATTATTTGATTTTTATATAGTATATTTATTACATGTTATTATATAATTTAATTTTATAATTTAAATAATATAAATTTTAATTAATGGTATGTCGTACAACTAAGAATTTATGAATATATTTATAATTTATTTTAAGTTATTTAAGTACAAAGTACAAATGCATTAGTTGTTCAATGATAATGATTTTTTCTTGAAAAACTCATTTTTATTTATAATCACATCAATACAATTTTTTTATATTAATTTTATTTTGGTACAACCTTTCAATTGAATTTAACGATGGTTACATGGATTTTGGTGCAAAAGGTGAATTGTAAATTCATAAATATTATTTTATTGGTTTAGCTATTATTTTATTATTTCCTTAGGAGGCCCATCATAGACCTCAAAATTCCCCTAATGGTCCACACCCAAACCTTTCCGCTTTGAACATTGTTGGTTCAGACATCTAGGGTTCAAAGAATTAGTCTCAGACTAGTGGTCCTCCCTTACACCACCACTAGGCACAAAAATGTATCAGTTTCAGACAAAGCTGAAGATGCTCAAAGAGAAACTGAAGGTATGGAACAAGACCACCTTTGAAAACATCTTCAAAGATCAGAGAGAGTTGGAAGAGCAAGTGAAGAAGCTCCAACAAACAATCTTCTCAGACGAACACACAACTAACTCAGAGACGAAAGAGAAACTACTAACAACCCAGATGGAGGAGAGAAGAAGCCAGGAAGAGATCTTATGGAAACAAAAATCTAGGATAAGTTGGCTCAAAGATGGAGAAATAAATACGAAGTTTTTCCATCACTCCACTATTCAACGCAGGATGCACAACATAATCACAGTTCTCAAAAATCAGAATGGAGAGCGATTGGAAAAGAAAGAGGACATCACGGAGGAGCTGCGCAATCACTTCAAGGACATGCTCTAAGAACCCAATCACCAGAGGCACAAGGCTATAGGAAGAATCACTCAGCACATATCCAAACTGGTCAAGGAAGAACACAATCGGATGTTTCTTAAAGCAACCACCCTGGCAAAAGTGGAACAAGCAGTTTTCCAACTAAAATAAGGGAAAGCTCCTGGCCTAGATGGTTTCACTACCAAATTCTTTCATTTCTTTTGGGAAACCATCAAAGAAGAGGTTTTGGATGTAGTAGAGGAATCATGCACCACTAACTGGCTCCTAACGACACTCAATGCCACCTTCCTCACACTAATACCAAAATAAGACAATGTTGCAACGCCAACTAAGTACAGACCCATAACTCTCTGTAATATCATTTATAAAATCATTTCCAAAGTTATAGCTAACAGGCTGGAGCAACTCCTACCTCTGATTATTTCCTTGGAGCAAACAGGCTATGTAGAAGGTAGGCAAATCCTTGATGACATGATTTTAACCCATAAGGTCATCCATTCTATCAAAACCTCCAAAAAACCTGGCATGCTTCTCAAAATTGATCTATCTAAGGGTTTTGACAAACTCAGCTGGGGATATATCAAGTGATGAGCTCCATCATTAGACATATTTGGAGGGGTTAATGGTCACCTTTTTTCCTTCTTAGATATATTTTCCTTGCATTTTTATTATTATTTGGTTTTATGATGCTAGTAAAGGTGGTGATTAAGGCTAACATACTCTGAGTGCCTAATATGAGGTTTAGCACAGAAAATCATGATATATTAAGTAATTTTATAAGGATTTTATCATAAAGACTTGGAGGAGACAACAAGGAGGAATTATTGGAGGATTTTCCACCTTCCTTAACTCTCAAAGGTAGACAAATGATCCCAAAGATTCTCTCCAACAGTTCAAATTCCAAAGGTAGCCAAAGGATCCCCAAGGATTCTTTCCGACAATTCGAATTCCAGAGGCAGCCAAGAAACTCAAAGAGGAGTGCACTCAATCTTTGTTTACTTGGAGTCAAGTGGACTCAATCACTATTTTCTAGGGAGATGTTGGTAGATGCCCTAGAGAATAAATAGATCAGAGCTAGAGCTAGGAAGAGTTAGTCGATTCTAGTTGAAAATTTGTTGCAAGCTATTGAGCTTTTTATTATTTTACTCGGTGATCAAACTTTCAGAGATATATGAGGTTATTCTTTTATGAAATGAGCAAACTGATTTCATTCGACTGATTTAAGTTTCAAAGATCTAGGCTCGTGGGTTAGGGCCCAATCCATGTGCCTCAACCTCTCTATTGTTACTATCTTTTCCTTTCTTCCATTAAGCTAGTTTTCTTTCTGTCATTCAATTAGTTTTGCTTCTCATAGTTTCATCGCTGCTTAGTTTTTGCTTTCAGTGTGCTGCTGTAGTTTTTCATTTTCTTGTGAGTGATAGAATAGAGGAGAAAAACCAAGAAAAGCTATGGATCAAGACCCCCTTCTCATCTCTGTTAATAGTGCTCGAGGAGGGCGAACCTTCCCACAGGACCAAAAACTGCTTTTTGTTCACTATTTTGTCACGCGTTTCCTCTATTTTTCGTACATGAATCCACAACTTTGTTTGCAGGTAGTATCAAAATCTTCAAGAAGATCATCAAGCCATCCCGCTTCATTTCCCAACCCTGTTCTCACGTCTGAACACTGTTGTTGTGCTTCCATTTCCATCCTTTTTCTCTTATTTGCATCCATCGCCCTTTTCATTCCCAAAACACTTGAAAAACATTAGAATAAGACCTCCGCCCCATTCTCCTCAAAACTCCTGCTCACCATACCTCGCTCCATCGCTCCATCACAAATCACTTGTGATCTTTGTTAATTCTCTCTCATTCCAAGCCTGAATGCGATATCCATTTCTACTTCCCTTTGCTGCTCTTTTATTAAAAATAGTCAAAAACATTAGAAACCACATTTTTTCCCCTTTGGACTTACCATCGCTCCTCATCGCAGATTGCATAATTTTCCCGTTTCCTTTAAGACTTACCGCTTCCAAATGTCGATTGCAATATTACGATCACGCTGCGCTTCTGGTTCGACTGCCACATCACCCATCGCAATCGTACTTCGCACCTTTTCCTTGTTTCTTTAAGACTTACTGCTTTCAAACGCCGATTGCGATGTTGCGATTGCGCTCCGCCGCCGGTCCCACCACCACGTCACCCATCGCAACCCCACTTCACACCTTTTCCTTGTTTCTTTAAGACTTAATGCTCCAAATGCAGATTTCAAACTCTGCCACATCGAAAATCTCCTTTCGCAATTTTTTTTTTGTTCCTGTTAACCTTTACTACTCCAACCTTGCGACATTACGATTGCGATATCGCACTTGTATCTGCCAATCATAACTCTGCCATCGCATATTTCAATCATTCCACTCAAAAATCATCTTGGGGCCATATCATAAGGTTTTATAAGAATGAAACCCCCGCTTTCCACTCCTAAGCCCTGTTTCATGTGTTAAGCCCTCCATTAGCCTCTTTAGCCCTTTTCTTTCCTCCAAGATGCAAAATCAACACTTTTGGAATTAGGATTAAGTCATGGATAGCTTAGTTGAATGGGTAGAAGCATGGTAGATATACTTTAGGATAAATAGAGCGCATTCAGCT
The DNA here is from genome assembly GCA_034641835.2 of Pinus albicaulis. Classification (NCBI taxonomy): domain Eukaryota; kingdom Viridiplantae; phylum Streptophyta; class Pinopsida; order Pinales; family Pinaceae; genus Pinus; species Pinus albicaulis. The sequence goes on from CM076581.1 coordinate 799,259,364, forward strand.
GTTTGTCCATGTTAAGTGTGGTTTAGAATTAGTTTCCTTTCTGCCATTCATTTTCAGCAAGTTAAATTAGTTTCCTTTCTGTCACTTCTTTTCTGGAAATTAAATTAGTTTCATTCTTGTCATTTATTTTCAGAAATTTAGTTTAGTTTCCTTTATGTCGTTCCCTTCCAGCAATTTACTTTGCAGTTCTTATCGTAGTTTAAAAAATAACACCCTTTTATAAAGCAGAAGACGATGAAATGAATAGATTTCATCTTTTGTGTATATAGCACTGTCACCTCCAAGTTTGTACGAACCAGGAGTTGATAAAGTAAATTATGGCAGCCCCTTGGAGTTGCAGCACTCTTGGTGCAATACCAGGGCTCACCACTTTTTGGTACCGTTTCCGAGGAGGTGTCTAGTAGATGTTTTGATTTTGTTTTTAGCATTCTTTTATGCTTTCCTTTCTTTTCATGTTGTTTCAAAAATATTGAAAAAATACAAAAAGATATGATTTTCATGCCTCATAGAACTAGGAATACTCAAAGAAAAATCTTACCTAAAACCCCCACATCATCTCCTAGCCACCCTTTACTCTTCTTCAGTGGTAGTGAGATTGAACCCCCTATAGGAGAGCCTTCTGAATATTTTGAGGATCCTATTGGGAAAGAAGAAGAAGACCTTGTTTCAACTGAGGGACCTGCTTCACCTATCTGAACCATGGCTGGGATCTAGAGAGCCTTTCCCATAAGAGAGGCACATGGGGAAACTAAGATGAAAAACATTAGCCCCTCAGCTCTTCCACACTTCCATGGACTTACCTCTGAGGATCCTGACACATTCATGTTTGAATTTTCTGTTGTCTGTAGGAATTATGGATACACCTTTGATGATCAGAAGTTGAAGCTATTCCCATCCACCCTTAAGGATGCAGTCTTGTGCTGGTTCATGGGTCTTCCTGGGGACATCATCACTACCTGGGCACAGAGGGAAGAGACCTACAATAACATTTACAAAGACTATTGTAGTTCCAAGGAAACTAAGGATGAGATATGTAGGATTACTCTAGGGCCTGATGAATCCCTAGAGGACTATGAAGAGAGGTTTTAATTAAACTATAAGAGAGCCAACTATACTCTTGATCCTGCATCACTTAAACTTGTACTTCTTCGAGGGATCAATGAAGAGATGCTATAAACCTTGAATATGCTATCGGGAGGAGATATCTACCAACAACCCTATGAAGCAATCAAAACTATCTTCCAAAACCATTCTATGGAATTTAGGAAGATGGGAAGAGCTGGCCAGACGACATCCAAAACCCCTTCCTCTTCCACCTTCATAAAACATGACATTGGAAACAATTAGAGGAAAAAATCCCTTATGCCATTTATTTTATCAACAAGAACTTGTCCAAGGCCAAGCCAAATTATACTATTACCGAGAAGGAGATGTTAGCCATTGTCCATGCTTTGAACAAATTCAGACATTATGTAACTGGATATCAGACCTTTGTTCACACTGACCATACAGTCATCAAGTATTTAATGAACAAACCAAATGTTAATGCTAGGATAATTAGATGGTTGTTACTTTTGCAACAATTCGATTTGACTATTATTGATAAACCTGGAAAGGAGAATGTTGTTGCAGATTTTTGTTCCAGGTTAGCTCTCCCTGTAGGCGAAGAAGGAATGGTGGATGACTAGTTGCCAGATGAGCATCTCTTTTCTATATTAGCACTCTCACCATGGTTTGCTGATATATCCAACTACTTGGTTGTTGGGAGACTCCCTCCTAATTTTTCATTCAGGGAGAGGAGCATAATCATCATAAAAAGCATTCCTTTCACATGGATTGGGGGAAAATTTTTCAAGCTAGGCCCTGATAAAATCCTAAGGATATGTGTGAGAGCGGAAGAATTTTTTGACATCCTCTCTGCATGTAATGACAGCCCATGTGGAGGCCACTTTGTTGCAAAGAGAACTTCTTACAAAGTTTTGCAGACATGATACTATTGGCCTACCCTTCACCAAGATTCCATAGGATACACCAGCAGGTGTGACCAGTGCTAGGGGATGGGGAAACCCACGCAAAGGTATGAGATGCCTTTGCACCCTGAGGTGGCTCTTGAGCCATTTGACAAGTGGGGCATGGACTTTGTTGGACCTATCAATCCACCATCCAGACAAAAGAAGTATATCATAGTCTGCACTAATTACCTAACAAAGTGGGCTAAAACAAAAGTAATGAAGGTAACAACCAAGGAGAAAGTAGAAAAATTTCTGAGGGAGAATGTGTTTTACAAGTTTGTATACCCAAAGAAATATTCACTGATCAGGGAGCACAATTCACCTCCCACCTCATTGATAATATTTTGAGGAAGCACAAGATTAAGCATAGAACTTATACTGCCTATCACCCTAAGGAGAATGGTCAATTAGAAGTAACTAACAAATATTTAGAGAGCATCTTCACCAAGGTTGTGAGCTGCAACAGAAAATATTGGGCAGACAGATTGGTAGAAGCTACTTGGGTCTACAACACTACTTGGAAGACAACAACAAGATTCACTCCTTATGAACTAGTCTATGGTAAAGGCTCTACTTTCAGTTGAGTTTGAATTCAATACTTTAATAATGGCACCTAAATTAAATCTAGATCTATCAAATGCCAAAAAAGAGAGGTTGCTGCAACTAAATGGATTGCATGAGATCAGAATGCAAGCACTTTTTCACATGGAGGTAGTTCGGTTGCAAAGGAAGGTATGGCATGACAATAACATCAAAGAAAAGACCTTCCAAGAAGGAGATTGGGGGTTGTTGTATGATTCAAGGTTTAAATATTTTTAAGGCAAGCTGATGACAAGATGGTTGGGAACTTACACAGTGGAAAAATGTTTTGATAATGGCGCAGTTCAAATCAGAACCATAGATGAGGAAGGAATCCCCTTGCTTGTCAATGGTCACAGACTTAAAATTCACAAGAAGTCTTTGTCAAGGGTAGAGTTCGTAAATTCAAAGAGCAGAGAGGTGTATGTGATGGGAAACTCCATAGCTTCCCACACCTCCTGAAAAAAAAGACAAAATAATAAAGATCCATGGGTGAAAACCTTTCTGAGGAACCCAAGGCAATCTTGTGGGTTGAAAACCTCAATGGAGGCAGCTCACTTGCTCAAAAAAAAGGAGAGAAGAAAGAAGAAAAGATAATAAAGATCCATGGGTGAAAACCTCTCTGAGGCGCCCAAGGCAAGTCTGTGGGTTGAAAACCCCCATGGAGGCAACCCCATTTCTTTAAAAAAAAAAAAAAACAAAAGAAAAAAAAACAAAAAGTTACCTCTGTATCTCTATGTTTTCTGTGTTTGTTGTTTTTTAGGCCATTAATGATTTCTGGAAACTTAGGGAAGCATTCATCTTCTATTACCTTCTTTTGTTTTACCATCCATCCCATCATTCACTCCATTCATTTTCATAACTTCCTCCATCACATCCATACACCACATTCCTCCATTCTTGAGCATAATGTAGGAAGGGAAGAAAGACACATACTGTTATAGACATCAGGGAATTCCTACATCACATACATCTATTCTTGAACAATAAGAAAAGCAAGGGAGGAGCTCATGAAGCAGACCCCAGGAAAGACAAGAGTGCCACCCTTGGCATCTGGAGCACCCCCCACACAACATTAGCAACAGGAAGTAACATTAAGGAAAGATCAACAACTCACTTAGAAAGCTGCTTATTCAGTGAGTTGCTCACTCAGAGAAAAAAAAAAGCGAAGAACGCAACATCTAAAAGGCTTGTCTCCTTAATCCAGCTCCTGCAAATGCCTTGGAAATGATAGGTAAACTCAGGCATAGCTTCTCACCCATTGCTATGCATCCATAATAACCATAAATAATTAAATTTGCAGACTTAGATTTTAAGGGGCAGAAAGGTGGCTAGTTAGCTTGGCCACCATCATGAAGTATGGCTAGGGAGAAATACAAAGTCACGCCACCTAGGCATGCAAAAGAAAACAATTTAAATCAAGTGTATTAGAGGAGAACGAGGGGAGGAAACACACAGTCCATCATGAATTAATAGGGAGAAGGAAACAACTGTCAATAAAAGAAACTGGAGCTGAGCCAAGTTACATAAGCACTCCAAAATTAGTTGCACAATCTAATAAAAAGAGACCCCGTCTCATCCAAACCAGTAAATTAAATTTTTTTAAGGGGAGAGAGACCAACGGAAGCCGCAACAGAGCAGTACCGAGAATGGGCTGCGTATTTGAACAACGCGTAACAAAAACATGAGGAAGACGTCACCCTACCCATGGCCTGGTCCTCTCTCGTAAATATGAGCAGGGAAGCTTTTATAACAACCCAGACAAGGCAAGATTCCACTAATTGCCTTAGAGAAGATGAGGAAGAACCAGTAGAAGAGGAAGAACCAGAAGAAGAAGAAGAGCCAAAAGAAGAACCAGAAGAGGAACAAGAGAAGAAGAGGAAGAGACAAGGGGCCAAGGAAAAACATAAGAGATGGCCATAAAAGTCATTGAGATAGGAAAAAATGGGCAAGAAACAGACTCACAACACAACATCGCATCCCCTCAATACAAAGAGGCATTTTCCATCGTAGCTCCTTTGAGCGCAAAGAGAAAAAGGCAAAACTTTATGTATTTTAGAGCTGACAAGAGTCAGAGAGAGCCAAAAACTCCTCCCACGAGCCCGATTATCATTGAAGAATCACCAAGGGAGGAAGAAAGAATCGAAGAAATAGTTCTGAAGGAGTAGATGCAGAAGGCACATGTAGAGAATGTAGCACTGAAGGAGCATTTGTAGAAAAAAGGGGAGCAAGTAGCCACCATGGAAAACTTATGCATAGAAGCCCTTCAACACAAATTCCCTTCTAACTCATATGTTGTGTACCTCAAGGAGCAATGGATTCTATTTCAAATCAAAACTCTAGCCTCCCATGGATCACTACCTTTCTAAGATTGTAAGCAATTCATGAATTTATACAAGAAAGCTAACATGGTTGATCAGGAAAAGATGGCAAATTTTTACGTGAATAACCTTGTGCTGACAAATCTAGATATTTGGGACCCAAATCCTACAATGGGAGATATGTAGTTTATGGCTCTAGTATCTTGGATGGTGAATGAGGACACTAGAGCAAAAGAGATATGGAGGGTCATGGGAAGAAGAAATAGAGAACCCTTATATATCATACCATAATTGTTCAACCCAAGAGGAGTCATCCTTAACCATCGAGAGATTGAAAGGGACCTTGCACTACTTGAAAGATACCTTCAGACTCAAACCCAGGTGATAGGCCACTTTGATGATTTTTCTAGGAAGCTATAAGATGAGTGCATTATGGCTAGCCAGAGGAGATGGAACAAAATCCCTCACAACCTCAAAAACAGGGAGTACCATACTCCAAAAAGATTTAGGGGTGCATTGGAAAGGGCACCATTATACAAGAGGGCCATGTAGGCCAAAAATATTTAATGGTTTGGACTAAAGCTCAACCCACCTTTGTTGCTGGGGCTGAATGATGAAAAGGACACAAATGCACAACATAGAGAATGGGAGAATGCATAAAAGAATAATGGCTTTTACCCCCTTGGGGAATCTCCCACACTTCTTCCTCAAGAAATCAAGGGGCCTATCAAAGCCTTGAAGGAAATGCAGGAGGAGGATTAGTTGCTCAGAGGATGAGCAACCATTCAATAGGGGGGTGATTATGAGCTCCCTCATTAGACATATTTCAAGGGGTTAATGGTCACCTTTTTGCCTTGTTAGTTCTCTTTTTCTTGCATTTTTATTATTATTTGGTTTTATGATGCTAGTATAGGTGATGATTAAGGCTAACATACTCTGAGTGCCTAATATGAGGTTGAGTGCAGAAAATCATGATTTATTAAGCAATTTTATAAGGATTTTATCATAAAGACTTGGACGAGACAACAAAGAGGAATTATTGGAGGATTTTTCACCCTCCCTAAATCTCAAAGGAAACCAAAGGATCCCAAAGATTCTCTTCAGCAATTCGAATTCCAAAGGTAGCCAAAGGATCCCCAAGGATTCTCTCTAGCAATTTGAATTCCAGAGCCAACCAAGAAACTTAAAGAGGAGTGCACTCAATCTTTGTTTACTTGGATTCAAGTGGACTCAATCACTATTTTCTGGGGAACTGTTGGTAGCTGCCCTGTAGAATAAATAGAGCAGAGCTAGAACTAGGAAGAGTTAGTCGATTATAGTTGAAACTTTGTTGCAAGCTATTGAGATTTTTATTATTTTACTTAGTGATCAAACTTTCAGAGATGTAAGAGGTAATTATTTTATGAAATGAGAAGATTGATTTCATTCGACTGATTTAAGTTTCTGAGAGCTAGGCTCGTGGGTTAGGGCCCAATCCATGTGCCTCAGCTTCTCTATTGTTACTATCTTTTCCTTTCTTCCATTAAGCTAGTTTTCTTTCTGTCATTCAATTATTTCTGCTTCTCATAGTTTCATCGATGGCTAGTTTTTTCTTTCAGTGTGCTACTGTATTTTTTCATTTGCTTATGAGTGATATAATAGAGGAGAAAAACCAAGAAAAGCTGTGGATCAAGACCCCCTTCTCATCTCTGTCAATGGAGCTCGAGGAGGGCGAACCTTCCCACATGACCAAAAACTGTTTTTTGTTCACTATTTTGTCACGCGTTTCCTCTATTTTTCGTACATGAATCCACATCTTTGTTTGCAGGAATAAGCATCAAAATCCCCAAGAATATCATCAAGTCATCCCGCTTCATTTCCTAGCTCTGTTCTCATGCTTGAGCACTGCTGTTGTGCTTCCATTTCCCTCCTTTTTCTCTTATTTGCATCCATCTCCCTTTTCATTCCCAAAATGATTGAAAACATTAGAATTAGATGTCTGCCCCTTTCTCCTCGAAACTCCCGCTTGCCACACCTCACTCTATCACAAATCACAAATGGCTTGTGTTTTTTGTTATCGCTCTCTCATTCCAAGCCCGAATGCGATATCCCTTTCTACTTCCCTTCACTGCTCTTTTATTAAAAACGGTCAAAAACATTAGAAACCACATTTTTTTCCCTTTGGACTTACCATTGCTCCTCATCACAGATCACATCATTTTCCTGTTTCCTTTAAGACTTACCGCTTGCAAACATTGATTGCGATACTGCGATCGCTCTCCACCATCGGTCCCACCGCCACGTCACCCATTGCAATCGCACTTCACACCTTTTCCTTGTTTCTTTAAGACTTACCACTTTCAAACTCCAATTGTGATATTGCGATTGCGCTCCACCGTTGGTCCCACCGCCATGTCACCCCTCGTAGTCGCAGTTCGCACCTTTTCCTTGTTTTTTTAAGAATTACCGCTCCAAACACCGATTCTGAACTCCGCCACATCGCAAATATCCTTTCACAGTTTTTGTTTTGTTCCTGTTAACCTTTACTGCTCCAACCTTGCGACATTGCGATTACGATATCGCAGATCGCATATCACACTTCTATCGCCCAATCATAACTCCACCATCGCATATTTCAATCATTCCACTCCAAAAGCATCTAGGTGCCATATCATAAGGTTTTATAAGAATTAAACCCCCACTTTCCACTCCTAAGCCCTTTTTCATGTGTTAAGCCCTCCATTAGCCTCTTTAGCCCCTTTCTTTCCTCCAAGTTGCAAATTCAACACTTTTTCAATTAGGATTAAGTCATGGATAACTTAGTTGCATGGGTAGAAGTTTGGTAGATAGACGATAGGATAAATAGAGTGAATTTAGTTGTTTGGCCAAGTTAAGTGTGGTTTAGAATTAGTTTCCTTTCTGCCATTCATTTTCAACAAGTTAAATTAGTTTCATTTCTATCATTTATTTTCTGCAAATTAAATTAGTTTCATTCTTGTCATTTATTTTCAACAATTTAGTTTAGTTTACTTTCTGTTATTCCCTTCCAACAAGTTACTTTGCAGTTCTTATCATAGTTTAAAAAATAGCACCCTTTTGTAAAGAAAAAGAGGATGACATGAACAGATTGCATCTACTGTGTATATATCACTGTCACCTGCAATTTTTTACGAACCCTGGGTTGATAAAGTAAATTAGGGCAGCCTCTGGGAGTTGCAGCACCCTTGGTGCAATACCAGGGCTCACCATCAAGCAAGACCTCTTAGCCTTTGGATTCAGCCACACCTGGGTCCAATGGATAATGAGCCTGGTAACCTCCCCCTTCCTTTCCATACTGGTCAATGGGATACCTTCGACAACTTTCAATCCTTCAAGAGGTATTAGACAAGGAGATCCTCTCTTGCCCTTCAGCTTCATTATTATGGCCGAAGGGATGGGTTGCTTGCTCAAAAGCTCTATCCATTCAGTAACCCTTCAAGGCCTTCCTCTCCACTATCTCCCTCCCATCTCCCATTAACAATTTTTGGACGAAAATACGATAATGGGACATCCCTCGGTCCAAGAAGCCTGAACCCTCAAATCTTTGATCCACTGTTTCTATGAAGAATCTGGCACAAAGGTCAAATCTAAAAAATCTCAAATATTTTTCTTCCACACATCTCCTCTCACCCAATGCAACATCGCCCACATCTTGGGCTTCTCCATAGCTTCCTTGCCTTGCAAATTTCTTGGAGCCCCTCTCACTAACACAGCCATAAATCATTCCTCCTGTCGAGCACTGCTAGATAGAATGGAAACCAAACTATCAAACTGGACCCACCGTTCTCTCAATATAGTAGGTCACATGGTGCTCATCAAAGTAGTTGTTCAATCTCTCCCCATTTATCTCTTCTCAGTTCTAGCTGCCCCAAAATCGGTCCTCAAAGCTATGCGCAAATTAAAATGGAAATTCCTCTGGGGAGGAACCAAAGAGAAAAATAAATGGGCTCTAGTCAATTAGAAAGAATTCTGCAAACCAAAGGGTCATGGTGGGCTAGGGCTGCGAGATCTAGAGCATAGCAACAGCATCATGGGGGCCTTCATTTGGTGGAAATGGGTCTCGAACCCTCACACACCTTGGGAAAACCTATGGGCAGCCAAATACGCGAGAAACTAGCCCAAGGAGGACCTCATCAAATTCAATATAGATCCAGGAGGATCCAAAATATGGAAAGCAGCCAGCAACCAAAAACAACTGATCCAAACTCATAGCTTATGGGAGTTATGCAGTGGTACTCAAGCCAGATTTTGGGAGGACTCCTGGCAGAAAATGCCTAGTCTATCCTCAATCTTTCCCAGACCCCTCTGAAGCACAGTCTTATAGGCAAGGCAGTTAAAATGTGGTCAATTTTTCTGGACCAATGACACATCACAGGGCTATAGGACCTGGTTTTATGCTGATGCATGGCGAGAATATTGGAACAATGAAAATCATAGAGATATCTAGGAGGAACTAATAACTAAGAGAAGAATCAAAGCCCAACAAGGACCCGATATTATTAGATGGGGCCATACTCCAAGTGGAAACTACTCCACCAAGGAAGCCTACAATATCTTACAACAACAGGAGCCAGATCCATCCAATCACACACGGAAGAAGATATAGTCTGCCAAGCTTTGGCCCAAAGTATCCACCTTTTTATGGCTTCTCAGTAAACGACGCATCCTCACATGGGAAAATATATTGAAACGAGGTTTTGTGGGACCCTTAAGATGCCCATTTTGCCAAGAAGACCTTGAAACCATTGATCATTTGTTGGACCTCTGCCCTATATCCAGTGCGATGTGGGACAAGATAGAAATTCTCTGCAGGTGCACCAACAGAGAAAGGGGTAACATCATCAATACCATCAACAAGTGGACAAAAAATCCATACTGCAACAACCTTTTGAATAGACTCTGGCAGCTGATTCTAGGCCTCCTTACGTGGAACATATGGAAAGAAAGGAACAAACAGATCTTTAAAGATAGGGCATCTACTTAAGAGAAAATATGGCCACGATTACACAAAAATCTCACATAAACCCTTGCCATAACTCCTTGGAGGAAGGAAGATCTCCCGACATCTAATGTGGAATGCAAAATTTGGAGAAATTGGCATATGAGCATAAACACCCCTTTGGATAAACCCCCAGGGAACGCATGAAGAACCATCACACCTGAACAATGGAACCCCCCTCCAAATGGTTTCTTCAAATGTAATTTCAACGGAGCCTCCAAATGTAACCCAAGAAATGCTGGTTACAGAGGTATATCTAGGTATTCCCAGGGTAAGCCCCTACTGTTCTTCTACGACAACATGGGATGGGACAACAACAACTCAGCGGAGTTATAGGACCTCATCCAAGGCATCTCCAAAGCCATTGAGTTCAGTTTCTTTCCATTGGAAATAGAGGGAGAATTTCAAATCATCATACAAGCTGCTAGTAGAATTCTCCATGGCTCTTCCTCCACAAAAGTCTCTACCAGATGGAGGCTCGCTAACAGGCTCAAACTCCTAGAACAATTGATACAAAATAACAGTGCAATAACTTTTCACCATGTGCACAGGAAATTGAACACTGTTGCAGATCTCGTTGCCAACAAGGGTGTGGAAAGCCACAATGCGCTATAGTACTCCAGTCTCTCCCAGATTGAGGATAATTCTTTATGCAGATATTGCCAAAATCTCATCCAAAAGGACCATTCCTCCCCGGACGCGGATGATATGGAATGCACGTATGGAAACCACCCCTCACACACTCAAGATGATGAAGATCTGCTACGAAGGCCTTCACCTGAACCAAATCCACCTCTCTGCAATAATTCACATAAGGTGACGGAGGCAAGGCATCCAGAAGATACGCAAAGCCAATAACCACCCTGTGTGGTTCCTCTGAGTTGCAATCATTTGAATGAGCTCTCAGATGGATATGACACTCTGCCATAACTTGAAGTACAAGCTCCCAAATGAAATCTGTCGTAGCATGCAACTGCGAGTGTGTCATAGTAATGCTCATCATCTGAGCTAGTTCCATAGGCCTATAAAACGAGAAACCCTTCTGTATATTGTCACTCAAAGTCTTCTCCTTCTGGCTCTTCTATTTTAGTTTCAGCCCACCTGCGTGCCCTGCTCGCTGCGCAGCTCCCTCCCCATAGCAGCGCTGTGCAGATCCTTCCCGGTTGCGCACATCCCTGAATGCACGCCTCACCTCAGCTCCCTTAGTTGTGCTAGCTTATCCAAATGATGTGTTCTTATCACCAAGCTCTTCCAGTTGCGCAAACCCCATCTGCGCACCTCCCTGCCCATCAGCACTTTGCTACGCACTCATTGTCTCTGGTATGAACCCCTTCATAATACCTCTCATTTCCACACTTACCCTCTGTTTCATCATCCCATGGCTCTGAGACTGCGACAAAGAACAATCAGAGGCGACCAACAAGGTGCATTCCTAGGACATTACCAGCGAGGGCCTGATAACCGTCTGGAGTCCTTTGAAGGCTCCTCTTCGGGTAGTCATGCTAGGGATGCCCCCTAGAGCCCTGTGCATGACCAAGAGGAGGAAGCTTGCATTCATGAAATACAGAGAGGCAGAAGCGGACCAAGGAAATCCACCATTACACACTAGGAGAACCCCAAGCCTCACAAAACCGAGCCTCTTCCAGTTCAGGAGGTAGAGGGGGAAGACACAGACGTTTGGATAATGGACTCAGAGGGCACTTGGATGCGGGTACCAGATTCTGAGTACCCGGTTGCCCCCATCTTCTGTGAACCTACCTCCAGGCCTTCGCGCCAACCTACTGCTGAAGAGGAGGCTATAGCACATGAGTATGCTTGCCATATAGAGGAAGAAGCTCTAGACACAAAGGATGATGCAGACGCACCATGACTGCATGGTTTCTCAACTTTTTCAAGTTTTTTGTTATTCTAGCTATTTTCATACAACCTCTACCTTCATTGGTGCCATGGCACATTTTATAATTTTCTGTCTAATGTTATTTCAGGGTTGGTTTCCTCCAAGGAGGAAGCCCCATACATACAAAACTATGAAAGTAACAAAGGTTGGGATTGGTTAAGTGTTGCTTACCAACCTAACTTGTAGCATATGTAATGTTTTATTTCGAATCAATATAGTTTAGCCTCAGTTACCAAAAAATAAAAACGAGAAGGAGTTATGTAATGAAGTAGCCCATATTAATTAGGATTGCATGAGAGGTTTGTATGATGGAGATTCATTCTTGATTAATAAAGGTTTCTAATCCCTTGCTCCGTGGAGGTTTCGTTGACTCACTATGAAGGTTTTACCACGTAAATTTTGTGTTTACCTGTGTGTGATTTAGTTTCCCATTCAGTTTTTTCCCATATATTTATTTCCTGATTAATTTTTTAATAACTCGTGACACCAACGATTGGTATCAGAGCCTAAGAGAATGAGAAAATAAGTTGAGGACGAAGATCTTGGTCATTTTTTACATATGGGAAAAGTTGTGACGGAGAGAGCCCATCCTGTAGAAAAAGAGAGGGCACAGTTCAGTTGTGAACTGGAGTTCTGTCAATTGAGAACCGACAGAATGATACGTGCATTCTCCAAAACCATCGTGCAAAGAAGGTGAACAACTGTGAAAGAGGCAACCGCCGAATTGTCGCCTTGCCTTTGTGGACAAGCAAGACTGAACCAACAGTCGAGGACGCAGCCGACGAAAACAATGTGTTCGATCCATCGTGCCACCTGTGAGAGAGAAAAAAAATAGTGGAGCTGTTGATATGGTTGTTTGAGGTCATTGAAGCAGAGTGATAGAGGTTCGCCTATGGAGAGTCGATTGTGGAGACTTAAAGGGGTCAAAGAATACAACCACCACTTTGTTATACATGAATGTTGAGAGAGGTTTAACATAGATTCCTATTACGAGAAGAGGACAGAGGTGCCATCAAGAAGGGTTGTCGTTGTTGTTGGAGTCTGCAAAGAGCATGGTAAATAACAAGGAACCTGCAAGCCCGAAAAAGAACCTGCCTCTGTCATGAAATGATCTTGGTGACCGTGTTGCATATGTGGGAAGTTTGAAGAGGAGCCTATCCCTGTTTTGGCTGTGAAGGTCGATTGTAAAGAGTGTAAAGTGAGCCCCTGATCCTACAGAAACCAACAATGAAGTTGCTTGCTGGTAAAGAAGCCGTCGGTGCCGCAAGACTACCTAGTCATTGAAGTTTGGAGAAAACACATTGTCTATTGTCTGCACACTTGCAGATCTAATTCGATCAACAGAAAAACCCCCTGTTTAGAGCTGAGTCGTCGTTCTTGTTGCAAAAGATGTCGGGTAAATTTTTTTACTGTTTAAACAATAGAAATTTGAATTTATATTTGGGCACCAATGAACTTGTTGAATGTAATAGGGTTTGAAGTTTTATAAAAATACTAAAAAAAAATAGAAAAAATAAATGGCTAGGGTTTAGGGTTTTTTAAACAGCAACAAAAAACTGGAACAAGTTTTCTTTTAAGGAGAAACCCTGGAAAGAAATCAGAATTTTTTGAAACCCTAGTTGAAAGAAGGGAAACCTGAAATTTTTTAAAGAAACCTTAGTTGAAGGAAGGAAACCATAGAAAGAATATTTGTGGGAAGAAATGGCAAAAATGACGAAGGCTAAATTTGAGGTGGAGAAGTTCACTGGCAAAAACATTTTTTATTTATGGAAACTGAAAGTTAGGGATTTGTTGGTGCAATAAGGGTTGCACAAAGCATTAGACGGGGTGAAGAAGAAAACTGCTGGCATAACATATTTGGACTGGGAGTAATTGGATTCTTGAGCTCTCAATACCATCAGGTTATGCTTGGCGGATGAAGTTCTCTTTAATATTGTTGAAGAGAAAACAATTGTAGGTTTGTGGGGAAAACTGGAAATGTTGTATATGACCAAATTATTAAACAACATAATTTATTTGAAAAGACAATTGTATAGTCTTCAGATGAAGGAGGGTACAAAAATTGCATAACATTTAAATGTTTTTATTACACTAATTTTCCAATTGTCAGATATGGAAGTTAAATTCAAGAAGAAGATAAAGCTATCACCTTGTTTTTCTCTCTACCCGAGTCTTGGGACCACTTCATAACTTCGATTAGTTTGAGCACTACTGAGTCTTTGGAATTTGATTCGGTTGTGGGAGCGATGTCATTAGAAGAAGTATGGAGGAAGTCTAGTATTGAAACCTCTACACGAGAAGCCATGGTAGTCATAGGTCGGTCAAAGGGAATCGGGGAGAAAGGAAGGGGTTATTCTAGATCAAAATCAAAGCACAAGAAGTGTAAAGCCAAATGTTTGTACTGCAACAAAATTGGACACTTCAAGAAGGACTGCGGGAAATGAAAAAAGTCTGAAAACCAGAAGAAGGAAAAAAATCAAGTTGATTAAGATATAATTGATGAAGTTTTATCTGCTGAAGTAGGTATGGTAGATGAAGCTTTACTTGTTTTCAATGTATCTTAGAATCATGAAAATTGGCTATTAGACTCTAACCTTCTCATCACATGAGTCCGCACAGAAATTGGTTTACTTCATATGAAGTTGTGAATGGTAGTTTTGTGTTTATGGGAAATAATGTATCTTGTCAGACTGTTGGGATGGTAAATTTCAAAATTAAGATGTATGATGGTACAGTTAGAACATTATCTGATGTTAGGCATGTACTTGAATTGAGGAAAATTTTGATTTCTTTGGGAGTGTTGGACTCGAATGGTTACATGTTTACAAGCTAGAATGGAGTGTTGAAAGTTTCAAAAGGAACACTGGTTGTTATGAAGGTATAAAATATCAGAAATCTTTACAGACTCAATGGAAGTACTCAGGCCAGTGAAGCAACAAATCTATCAGAAAAAGTAGAAGAAGGTACTCTCCTATGGCATTAGATGTTGGGTCACATGAGTGAGAAAGGTCTTTAGGTACTGATATACCACAAGTTGCTTCTTGATTTGAAATCCTTGAAGTTGGATTTTTGTAAACATTGTGTTTATGGTAAACAATGTAAACATAAATCTAAAACTAGAAGTCATAATATTAAAATTTTTTTGGACTATATCCATTTTGATCTTTGGGGACCATCTCCTATTATATCTTATGGAGGTGCATTATACTTCTTAACAATCATTAATGATTTCTCTCGGAAAGTCTGGGTCTATATGTTTAAAAAGAAAGCTGATGTATTTAATGTTTTTAAATAATATAAAGCTACGGTGGAAAAGAAAACAGGAAAATCAACTAAATGTTTAAGAACTAACTATGACAATGAATTAGTTCTTTAGAATTTGAACAATTCTGTAAGGATGAAGGGATAGTTAGACATAAAACTGATTTTTATACTCCTCAACAAACTGGCATTGTTGAATGTATGAATCAGACTCTCATGGAAAGAGACAGAAGCATGATCAACAATGCTAACCTGCAAAAGGAGTTGTGGGCAGAAGCAATATCTATTGCTTGTTATTTATTAAACAGATCACCTTCAGTTGTCATTAACTGTAAAATTCATGAAGAAGTTTGGTCTGGTTAGTCTTATGATTATTCACATTTAAGGATTTTTAGTTGTGATGCTTATGCTCTTATTCCAAATAATCAGCGTTCCAAATTAGATCCAAAAGAAAAATGTTATGTCTTTGTTGGATATGACTATACAGTGAAAGGATACATGTTGTGGGATCCTACTTCACGTAAGATAGTCATTAGTAGATATGTAACATTTGATGAATATTCTATTCTAAAATTGGATGTTGGAAAAATTGAACAGGAACATGTATCGCCAAATCAACAAATTCAGTTGAAGGATAAAATTTTCTAGAAAGTCAAAAGGAAGGAAAAACTTCTGAAGAAAAAGGTGAAGAAGAATAAACAAAGGAAATTGTAGAAGTTTCAGAACCAGTTCATCAACCAGTCACTCTAAGAAGGTCTACAAGGGAAAGAAGAACACCTAAAAGGTATGAATATTCCGCTTCATATATTGCATTGATTGATGAAGATGGGGAACCTTCTTATTACCAGGAAGTAGTGGATGATGTGAATAGAGAAAAATGGAAAAAGGCCATGGAAGAAGAAATGGATTCCCTAGCCAAGAAAAAAAATTGGATCTTGTAGAACTTCTGGAAGGGAGAAGTGTTGTTGGATGAAAATGGGTCTTCAAATTGAAACAAAATGTTGATGGAAGTATCAAAAGGTATAAGGTGAGGCCGGTTGCAAAAGGGTATTCTCAGGTTGAAGGTATTGATTTTCATGAGATTTTTTCACCAGTTGTAAAGCTTGTTTCTATTCGTATTGTGTTAGCACTAACTGCATTACTTGATCTTGAGTTAGAATAGTTAGATGTTAAAACAAATTTTCTACATGGTGATTTGGGTGAAGAGATTTATACGAAACAACCATAAGGTTTTTTACAAGGTTGCAACCGAAGATTAATTTGCAAGCTTAGGAAATCATTGTATGGCCTGAGGTAGTCTCCTAAACAGTGGTACAAGAAGTTTGACTCCTTCATGGTGAGCCAAAATTTTATCAGAAGTGTGTATGATCATTGTATATACTTCAAAAATTTCAATGGCGTATTCATTATCTTGGTTTTGTATGTTGACAATATGGTTATTGCAAACCAAAGCATGGGAGAAAGCAACAGGTTAAAGGCTCATCTCTCTAGGAAATTTGACATGAAGGATATTGGAGCAGCAAAACATGTCTTGGGCATGGAGATACACAGAGACATGAAGAATGGTAAGCTTTGGTTATCACAACAGAATTATGTGGAGTCGAAAGTACTTGAAAAGTTTAGTATGAACAATGTGAAACTTGTTAATGTTCTATTAGCTTCCCATTTTAATATTTCTTCGGTTTTGAGTCCTAGAACTGTTGAAGAAATGATGTATATGTCTAGCGTACCATATGAAAATGCGGTAGGAAACTTAATGTATGCGATGGTATCTACAAGACCTCACATTTCACATGCAGGTGGAGTTGTCAGCAGGTTCATGGAAAATCCAGGAGAAGAACATTGGCGAGTAGTGAAATGGGTGCTTCGATATTTGAGAGGAACAAGTGACCATTACATCATTTTTAATGTTAGCGAAGGATAAGTATGCAGATATGTGGATTTTGATTATGTAGGTGATTTGGACAAAAGGAGATCTACTACAAGTTGTGTTTTTACTCTTTCAAGCGGAGCAATCAATTGGATGTCAAAGTTTCAAGTAGCAATTTCTTTTTCCACTACTGAAATAGAGTATATAGCTACTTCAGATGCCTATAAAGAGGCAATCCAGTTAAAAGGTCTACTTGATGAGATTGGAAGGATGCAGGAGAAATTGAATGTGTTCTGTGACATACAAAGTGCTATTCATTTGGCTACAAATCCAACTTATCACAACAAGACCAATCACATTTATGTAAGGTATCATTTTGTGAGACATGTGATCGATGGCTGCAAAGTAGCTCTCAAGAAGGTCCATACACAAGAGTATTGTGCAGAAATATTCATGAAGCTAGTTATAATAGATAAGTTGCAATGGTGTTTGGATTCTCTTGGCTTGCAGAAGAGATGATGAATGGGCATGGTCAAGGGATTAGGAAAATTGTTGTCAAGGTGGAGATTGTTGAAATGTGACAACAATTTAAGTAAATAATGTAATTATGGGTAAATTTAGTTTATTCTTGGTCAGTTAGTTGTATAACGAGAAGGAGTTATGTAATGAAGTAGATCATATTAATTAGGATTGTCCGAGAGGCTTGTATGATGAAGAATCATTCATGATTAATAAAAGTTTCCAATCCCTTGCCTCGTGGAAGTTTCCTTGACACACTGTCAAGGTTTTACCATGTAAATCTTGTGTTTACTTGTGTGATTTAGTTTCCCATTCAATTTTTTCACCTATATTTCTTTCCTGATTAAATGTTCAATAACTCTTGAGACCAACAATCTCTCAATTTTGGTTGAATAGCTAGTAGCTAGCCCTTAAACCTGGAAACTAAGTCGAATGAAGTCTGCCCTTTGCACTGAAGTATACTTCTTGAGGAAATTCTGAGAAAAAAGGAACAAGGAAAACAAAGACATTTGAAATCTACTAGGAGTTAGGATATAAAGGCCCATTGAACAATAACAATTCTCAAATGTTTTCTCAATATGGTTTCCCGATCCAAGATTTATAATATTGGGCTTCCTGGTTCATTAATGAAGGAAGGTTCTTAACACAAATTTCCTTTCATGCTGTGGTCTAATCCACCTGTATTGCATGAGCTTCAGAGGGGTGAACCAAGTAGAGGTCCTTGATAATTTTCACTGAACATCTACCAAACAAGCTTGGCAACAATAGAAGTTAGAAAATATGTCCTTTAACCTTCATTTTTATATTTTGAAGATGGAGGGAGGGTTGATTCACTAATGAAGAAACAAAATAAGTGTAAATACAATAATGAAGAAGTGTAAATACAATATTCCAGGGCTGATTAGAAACAGATGGGCGTTCAACTTAGATATACATTAAGAAAAGAATAAAACTCAGAAAGAGAGAGAACCGGCTGTAGACGATAGGAAATAAAACATAGTGTTTGTTCGACATTACTCAACGTGATGAAAATAGAGATACAAAGTGGGAAACATGAGCTTATTGACAAAGTCAACCATAAGCACTAAGCTGATGGTTACGGGCAGTAGCTTGAGCGGAACTCCAAAGGGGCACTGCATTTATTTACTCTACTATTATATTACTAACCTAGTAAGGAAAACACCCCGCATTCTAAAGAATCGCACACATGTTCCATGTCAAGATGAAATACAAACCTAAAATGATAAGCCTATATCATATATGGTGGTTGGGGATTCGTAACCCTGATCCCCTCATATATTACCAATAGGCAGGAATATTATAGACAGTTACAATTATATATTCTACGGAACGTTCTTCTCCTACCATAACTTATAAATGGTAAGGATTAAATCCTAACTTATAATTGGTAAGGATTAAATCCTTGTCTAATCTAGGCATTTGGCCCCTTGCCTATTTTATTTTTGATCTATAACCACACCCATGTCTCATCTATAGAAGCTGATTCAGTCAATTTTTCTCGAAATTCCTCTAATACCATAAGCTTTTCCTTACCTTTTTTTACCCCCTCGTCAATTCTGCTGTTGATAGTAGTCCGCAACTCATTCCATCCACGAATGGCCTGGTCATCATACTACCCACTGCCTTCATATATGCCATCCTTAGCATCGTTTATCAAGCTCTGGTTTAATTTCAGCAACTTTGCATATTATTATTATTATCATTATTAGTTATAAAAGAAATAATATATGAATTAAATATATTTACATTTAAAAAAATATGTAACATATTTTTAATCATGGAGATGCATTTCATTTAACTATGCAGGATTTTAACCTATCAATAAACGTGTGAGAATAATCTAGAATAATGTAGAAATAGGAGTGGTTATGGTTTGTTGAACGAGTGTTTTTAATTAGAGTTTAGTTCCACCAGTTTAGGATTGTTGCCTCAAACTTAGGAAGATTAGGTGAGTGCCTATGCTATAAATATGTAATGTTGTCGTTGAGAAAATGACAAGTTGTGTGGGCTTTGTCTCACGTTGTGTGTTGCATTTGTTTTATTTAATTTGATATTAGAGCATCGACGCCTTGTTCACTCACTTCCTTTGCGTGGTCAAGTAACTACGTGCTCGTGAGATTTTTTTGCGTGGTTAAAAAGATTGGAGGGCACGTAGTGCTTGGATGGATGAATTTAGCTGCAAATAGCTGTTGAATGGTTGTGAGAAGGGATATCTGTTGTACGACTTGGCGTGGTGAAGAGATCTGCATAATAAGGCTATGTGCCCTGCAAAGTCTAACTGTGCTGCCCGAATTTATACACGTGAGCATCCAAATAGCTTGAATTGGAGCTAGATCAATGGAGATTTGACCCTAAGAGCATATCCAGAGGTCGAGCCTTCAAATGTGCAGCATTGTTAACTGATATGATTTGTGGATCGACCTTCTGTTAGAGTGTAAACCAACGTTACGAAGAGGAAGTCCCAATGACTAGAGCGACCTGATTTATGCTCGTGTGCATCATGTGGCTCAACAATCCAGATTGTCAGAACGTCGAGAAGGGCCTATGGCTAGATCACAAGTAGTAGACATAGGAACCGGTGATAGAGGTGACATTTGAGATCAGTCAATAAGGGCCGCTCAACAAGCTGCATATTGAAGGCGTATTGTGAGCCAGTCAACCGTGAATCTGATGCATTGTGCCACCATCCATCACAATAGTTCTGCATTGTCTGTCATCTGAAACAGAGGGAACGCTATCACGCCAATAAAGAGGGTCAAGATAGCTGGAAAGACGGTCGCAGAGGTTAAGCTGAGAGGCCACTAGCTTCTTTCAAGCCTGCTCTTCCACGTGAATTCTGATTTTTTTTAATATCTGTCCTGTTTCATTTTACTTCATCTTTTTGGTGGGCTTTAAACACCGGGGTTTGTTAAAGTTCCGTCATTGCAATTTTTTGGATGATTTCAGTAGCTGAGTTTTTTTTTCGGTAATTTTATTGCCTGTATTGTGTGCATAGTGGTTTAATTTTAAGAAAACAATGGCTAATCCTCTTTCCGATTCATATTTAAATGAATCCACCAAACTTGATGGCAAAAACTACGTCAATTGGAAGTTTAAGATGGTCACCATTCTCGAGGCATACAACCTCTAGATGATTGTCAAAGGTGACGAGCCCAAGCCTGCTACTATCGTCGCGATTCCAGATTGGGATAAGCAAGAAATGAGAGAAAAAGTGCTGTTGCACATTTCTGTAAAGGACAACATCATTCCTCACATTCGAGACTCTACATCTTCAAAGCACATGTGGGAAAATCTCAAAGGTTTGTACGAAACTACTAATGCAAACCGCATTTTATTTTTAAAAACGAAGCTACTATCTATCAAAATGGAAGCCAATGAAAGCATCAACAACTTTGTTTCTAGAATTAAAGACTTAAGTGATAAGCTTGGTGACATTGGTGAAAAAGTGTCTAGTAGCGATTTAGTAACTATTGCTTTGAAGGGTTTAGTCCAAGACTATAAAGTCTTTATTTCAGCACTCTCAGCTAGACCAACGCCTCCTACATTTGATGAATTGGCTGGAATTCTTCTTTAAGAAGAAGAGAGAGAATGAAAATTTTTGAACTGGATTCAAATGATTCTGATTTAGCATTGACTGCAAGAGGTAAAAGATCATTTCGAGGGAGACCATGGGACAGGAACAAAGGCCGTTTTCAAGCAAAGCAGAAAGGTATGACACATCCTGATTCTTATGTTAAGAGAAATATTGAATGTGATTATTGTGGAAAACCTGGACATCTAGCTAAAGATTACTATAGAAGAAATAATCATGAATCAAATCAGCGACATATAAGGCATAATGGAAATTTCATGAAAAGAGACACTTCAGTTACTGATGGATTTAAAAATCTTAAATTGTTTCTTTCTGATGCTGCATTGTCTACTGAAACTGATGATGAGACTGCTTGGTTCATAGATTCTGGTGCATTAGCTCATATGACTTGTAATAAAGAATGGTATGATAAATATTATGAGAAAACTGATGGCACACACATTTACCTAGGAGATAACAGGTCACATAAAGTCCAAGGCTATGTCGTAATAAGTGTGTAATTACCTAATGGAAAAATGAGACAGCTTCATGATGTGATCTATGTTCCTGGTATTAAAAATAATTTGATATATGTTTCAACTATCACTGATAATAATTTAAAAGTGGGATTTGGTAAATTGGGGTGTATTGTGAAAGATGTTCAGGATCGCTATAGGGTTGTTTCCATAGGTACCAGGGTTGGTGGATTGTATAAATTGGATGTGACGATGAAGCGTCATGTTGCATTGACATCCAAAGCAACGTCAACAACAGAGTTATGTCATCACAGGTATGGGCACCTAAATTACAATGATTTATTGTTGTTATAGAGAAAAACAATGGTTGAAGGTCTTCCTATTATGAAGTGTGAACATTTACCATGTGAAGCTTGTGCACTTGGTAAGCAACATAGAGAGGAGTTTCCCATTCATACAGAGAAAATACAATATGATATACTTGATTAATTCATACAGATGTATGTGGACCTATGCAAACTAGGTCGCTTGGTGTTGCTTCCTACTTTCTTATTTTTGTTGATGATAGATCTAGATATACATGTGTCTACTTCATATGAAGAAAAAGTGATGTATTTTAGTATTTTAAAGAATTCAGGACTTTGATTGAAAAGAAAACAGGCAAATACATTAAAATTCTCAGGTTAGATCAGGGTGGAGATATAAATCAGGAGCGTTTAACAGGTATTGTAAATTTCATGGGATCCAACAACAGTTCACAGTACCCCATACTCCTCAGCAAAATGGTGTTGCTGAGAGATGGAATAGAATACTGGTGGAGTGTGCTCGCAATATTCTTTAGGGTAAAACATTTCTAATGGTTTCTGGGCAGAAGCCATTAATACTTCTGTTTATTTGAAGAATCGAAGTCCCACTAAGAAATTAGTTTTTCAAACTCCTTTTGAGATTATTTATGGTCATAAACCTGATGTCAGTCATTTAAGAATATTTGGATGTACTGCCTTTGCACATATTCTTAAGGATAACAAAAGAAAGCTTGATGAAAAGTCAATCAAGTGTGTTTTTATTGGGTATAGTATAGATCAGAAAGCACATAAACTATTTGATCCCAGTTCACATAAACTGTTTACAAGTCGAGATGTGGTGTTTCATGAGAATGCTGATAAAAGTGATACAATGAATGATGCTTGGCATATATCTAATGATGATCATGTCAAAATTGATACTTTGGTTAAACAGGAATAGGAACAGGTTCAAGATCAGAATGAAAGCAGCATGAGCACATCCAGCAGCAGTGATTCATCACGAGAGGAAGATTCACCTCAAAGCAGGAGAATCATGGATGGAACTCCAACAGGTATTGTAGAACCAAGAAGGTCAACCTGACAAACCCAGTTTCCTGCAAGGTATAGAGATTATGCCTTGATGTCTAATATCATGAATGTTGTAGAACTAGTTGATTATGAACAAGCTAAAGAGCATGAACAATGGAGAAATGCTATGAATGATGAATATGACTCTCTTATGAAAATTCAAACATGGGAATTATTTGAACTCCCTGAAAACAAAGTTCCAATTCGAAGCAAATGGTTGTATAAATCTAAATTTAAAGCAGATGGTAGCATTGATAAATTTAAGGCGAGATTAGTTGCAAAAGGATATGCTCAACATGAGGGAATTGATTATGAAGATACTTTTGCACCAGTAGCTAAATTGAATACCATTAGAGTACTGATTTCCTTAGCTACAAAACATAATTGGAATATACATCAATTGGATGTCAAATCTTCTTTTCTGAATGGTGATTTAAAGGAAGAAGTTTATTTGGTTCAACCTGAAGGGTTTGTCAAATAAGGACAGGAGCATCTAGTCTGTAGGTTAAGAAAAGCCTTATATGGTTTGAAACAGGGGCCGAGATCATGGTATGTAAAGACTGATACCTTCTTTTATCAGAATGGGTTTGTGAAAAGAAAAAATGATCCTAACCTGTATGTTAAGAAAGATGAAGAAGGAAATGCTTCTTTAATATCTTTATATGTGGATGATCTCATTATCATAGGCAGTGCTTGCAAGTTAATTGAAGAAGTTAAAATTCAGTTGTCTCAGGAATTTAAAATGAAAGATCTGGGTGAATTGCATTACTGTTTAGGAATTGAGGTATGGAGAGAACCTGGTAAAACATTGATCACTCAAAGTAAATACACAAAGGAAATTCTCAAAAAGTTGAATATGAGTGATTGCAAAGCTATGTCAACTCCCTTAGAACAAAATGCAAAGTTGTACAAAGAAGATGGAACTAAAAAGGAAAATGGAACTTTATATCGTCAGTTGGTGGGAAGTCTGAACTATCTCACCACTACCAGACCAAACATTGCATACTCAGTCAGTATCCTTAGTCAGTTTATGGCTAAGCCTTCAGGAAATCACTGGAACGCTGCAAAAAAGTTCTCTGATACTTAAAAGGAATAATCAATTTAGGTATTATGTATACTGATGAATCTGATGTTGCACTGATAGGTTTTTCTGATTAATATTGGGCAGGAAATCCTGATGATAGACGATCTACCTCTGGCTATGCATTTCATATAGGATCAGGGGTTGTGTCATGGAGTAGTAAGAAACAACCAAATTTTTCTTTATCATCAACAGAATCTGAGTACAAAGCTTTGACCAATGCCACCTGTGAAGCTGTTTGGTTGCAGAGAATTCTTGCAGATCTTGAAGAGGAGCAAAGTGGTTCAACATGCATAAATTGTGATAACCAAAGTGCTATCAAATTAGCACACAATCCAATATATCATGCCAGATCAAAACACATTGAGTTGCAATACCACTTTGTACGAGAGAAGATTGAATCAAATGAAATTGATTTAGTATTTTGTAATACCAAGGATAATATGGTTGATAACTTTACCAAGCCTCTTGGTAAACTTAAGTTTGAAGTTTTTAGAAGTAAATTAGGTGTTGTAGAAAATCCATTTCTCCATTAAGGGAGGATGTGAGAATAATCTAGAATAATGTAGAAATAGGAGTGGTTATGGTTTGTTGAACGAGAGTTTTTAATTAGAGTTTAGTTCCATCAGTTCAGGATTGTTGCCTCAAACTTAGGAAGATTAGGTGAGTGCCTATGCTATAAATTGTGATGTTTCTGTTGAGCTAATGACAAGTTGTGTGAACTCTGTCTCACGTTGTGTGTTGCAT